>PVLD010007466.1:0-91428 GCA_004027595.1 Dinomys branickii | reverse complement strand
GGTATAGGGATGGATCTCCTCCCCCACTCGGTGATCTGGTCGCGAGCGCAGATATCTCACCAGTTTTTGGAGTCCCTGCAGGCATGAAGGTTCCAAGGTGCCAGTCTATCCTTTGGGGCTTTCTGCGCGGCCCGCCCGATGCGCGCGAAACGTGGGACCGCTGGGCGTTGCCGCCGCCAGAGAGCCGATCTCTGTCGGGAGTCGCCGGAGAGCTGCGCCGGCTCGGGAGGCGGGAGGGACCGAGCTGACTGTGTTCTCAGGGCGTTAGGACCCAGCCGATCTTCCTCCTCGCTCCCGGCGTTTGGGGCCCTCCGCGCGGCCCGCCCGACACGCGCGAAATGTGGGATTGCCGGGTGTCTCCGCCGCTAACAAGCCGATCTCTGTCGGGAGCCGCCGGGGGGCTGCACCGGCTCGGGAGGCGGGAGGGACCGAGCCGGCTGCGCTCCCACGGCACTTGGACCGAGCCGAGCTTCCTCCCCGCACGGATCGTCCCTGGCTCCCAGCGTCTGGGGCTTTCCCACGTCTCGCCCTGGCAGCCTGGTCCGCCCTACCACATCTCCCCCGGCATCTCAGAGAAATACGCCCAGTTTGAACTTCCCAGCCGAGGTCCCGGCATTCACGCTCGCCAAGTCTGTCTCGAGCTGGTGGTGTTTATTAAGGAGGATCGCTCCCTTGCTGCTCACCTGGTCGCCATCTTCCCATCATTCCTAGACCCCTTTTTTTCTATAATTCAGTTTTGATTGTACTGCTCTTGTGCTACTTTGTGTCTTTTTGTTAATGTTTTCCTTTTTTGTTGTTGGTTTTTTTTGTTTTCTTTCTTTGTTTTTTATACTTAAAAAAAGAAAGGACAAAGCAAGGACGTTAAAGATGATGTGGGGTTTCAAACCAAATGATAGGGATTAACAGTGGTTGTTATATTACATTTTGTTATCTTCAATGTAGTTGCTCAGATTACCAGATGTAAGAATGGAGGATTGTTCAAAGCATTAAAGAGAGGAAGAAGATAATATTTAGAAAGATACTAGAGACAATAGAGAGTTTCACCACACAGGATGGTAGGAATTCACCAATGGTTGTTATATTGCATATTGTTGTCTTCACATCAGTTGTTCAGATTACCAGACATAAACATGCAAAATTCCTCAAAATACATATAAAAATTAAGCATTAACTGTTCCTTTCAATTAACCACCAGACATCAGCAGTACAGTTATCCCTGATCACTCTCCCTCTCTCTCTCTGTATATATATCTACATGTCTCTCTATATATCTCCTTAGTACTTTCTTTCTTTTTCCTTTTACCCTCATCCCAGTTGTTTCTTCCTTTGTGCAATTTCCTTCCCTTTCATATTATCTATTGTACATTTTGGGTTTTATTTACTTCTTAATGCTCTTACACTAGGGAGACAATATGTTTACATATGTGGGTCCTATTTACTTCACTTATGGGTATGATCTCTAGTTGCAACCATTTACCTATAAAAGCCTCGAGTTTATCTTTTTTATAGCTGAGTAATACTCTATTGTACAAAAACACCTCATCTTCTTTGTCCATTCCTCAGTGGGTTGGCCTTTGAGTTATTTCCAAGATTTTGCTATGACAAATTGTGCTGCTGTAAACATGGGTGCACATATATTGCTGTGATGTGATGTTTTTAATTCTCCTGGGAAAATACCCAGAAGGGGAATATCTGGGTTATGTGGGACTTCTAATCCCAGTTCTTTGAGGAATATCCCGGCTGATTTCCACAGTGGCTTAACCAATCTACACTCCCACCAGCAGTGCAGAAGGGTTCATTTTCCCCCACAGCCTCTCCAGCATTTGTAATTGGTTGACTTCTTAACGATAGCCATTCTTTCTTGGATGAGATGAATCTAAGTTTGTTTTAATTTGCATTTCTTGAATGAGTAATGATGTTGGGCATTTCTTCATGTATTTATTGGCCATTAGTATTTCTTCATCTGAGAGGTGCATATTCATCTCAGATGCTCATGTTTGGATTGGGTCTTTGAATTTTGGGGGCCTGATTTTAAAAACTTCTTTATATATTGTAGATAGAAGTCTTTTGTCTGAGGGGAAGTTGGTTAAAATTTTTTCCGTATTTGTGCATTTTCTTTTTACTCTGTTGGTGATGTCTTCAGATGTGCAAATAATTTCCATAAGATAAGATCCCAGGTGTTGATTCTTTGAAGTATTTCCCAAGTAGTTTGGTTTTTTGTTCATGAACTCTCTGTCTACCCCTATGTCTTTGAGATTTTTACCTACTTTCTCTTCCCGTAGATTTAGTTTTTCTGTGTTGATAGTTAGATCCTTGATCCATTCCGACTTTAGTTTAGTGCATGGTGCTACACATGGGTCTATTTTTAGTCTTCAGCATGTGGAAAGGCAGTTTTCCAGCACCACTTATTACAGAGGCTATCTTTCCTCCAGTGAACATGTTTGTATCCTTTGTCAAAGCTAAGGGGACTGAGTGTGTTTGTAGTTGTGCCTGTATCTTCTAATCTGTTCCATTGATCTTGAGGACCGTTTTTGTGCCAGTACCATGCTGATTTTATCACAGTAGCTTTGTGGTATAATATCAAGTCAGGGATTGTGATGCCTCCCGCCTTTCCTTTTTTCCCCAGGATTGTTTTTGTTATTCTAGGCCTCTTCTGGTTCTACATGAATTTTAGGAATGCTTTCCTCAGATCTTTGAGGTATACTAATAGTATTTAGTTGGGTGCATTGAATCTCTACAACAATTTTGGTAGTATGGTCATTTTCACAATGTTGGTTATTCCTATCCATGAGCAAGGAATATCTTTCCATTTTCTGAAATGCTCTTTGATCTCTTTTCAGAGTACTGTAATTTTCACTGTATAGATCTTTTACTTCTTTTGTTAGACTGATTCCTAAGCATTTCGTTTGTTTAGATGCTATTATGAAAGCTGTGGCTTGACTAGTTTCTCTCTTAGTCTGTTCGTTGTTTGTACACAGGCATGCTATTGAGTTTTGAGTATTGACTTTGTTCCAGCTATGCTACTGAATTTGGTTATTAAATCTATAAGCCTTTTGGTGGAGATTTTGGGTCTTCTATGTAGAGCAATATGTCATCTGTGAATAATGATAATCTCACTTCTTCCTTTCCTATCCTTATTCCTCTTATTTCTCTCTCTTGTCTAATTGCTCTGGCTAATATTTCCAGAACTATAGGAATAGGAGTGGTGACAGTGGACACCCTTGGCTTGTTCCTGATTTTAAAGTGAAAGCTTTGAAGTTTTGACCATTTAGAATGATGTTAGCTCTTGGTTTGTCATAGATGGCTTTGATCAGCTTGAGGTAAAGACCATCGATTCCTATTTTCTATAGGTTATTTTTTTTAACATGAATGAGTGTTACAGTTTCTGAAGAACTTTTTGTACATTGATGGAGATGATCGTACGATTTTTGTCTTTGACTCTATGGATGTGGCGTATTGCCTTCATTGATTGGCATGTATTGAACCATCCCTGTATTCCTGGGATCAATCCCACTTGGTCATGGTGTATAATCTTCTAGATGATTTGTTGTATTCTCATTGCTAGTGTTTTATTGAGAATTATTGCATGTATATTCATAAGGGAGATTGGCCTGTCGTTCTCTTTTCTGATTGTGTGTTTTCTGGTTTTGGTATCAGGGATAATATTTGCCTTCAGGAATGAGTGAGGGAGAATTCTTTCCCTCTCAATTTCCTGAAAGAGTTTGGGAAGAACTGCTATTAAATCCTCTCGAAGAGCGTGGGAATATAAACTAAGAGACATGAAGGAAATCTGTTCAAAAACAAAGAACAGATGGGACGAGGGAAAGGAGAAAAGAAAGAGACAAAAATGTATGTATGTATATATGAATATACATATATGCAGGAGGGCTAACATGGTTCTACTATTGTATTATATCACTTAATGCTAAGGAATAATTGATGACGGGTTGTTTGATCAATCTTGTATGTCTGTATGTGTTATCCTGAACACATACTTCGAAGATATCAATATGCAAAGCAGCAACTATTGGTGGTTTTTGTTGTTGTTGTTGTTGTTGTTGTTGTTGTTTGCCTGTTTTGTTTTCTGTCTTTGGATTCTTGGTTTTTGCGTTTTTCTGTTGTTGAGAGGATTAATTGTCTGACCAGTTTTGCATGTCTGTATATGGGTTCATAGATTTACACTTCGAAGATATCAATGGATAAAGCAATAACCACTGTTGAGACCATGTCACCTTGTCTATAGATCAGTTGTGATTGTACTATTTTTTATGCTAATTGGTGTCTGTTTGTTAATATGTTTTTGTACTTTTATTTTTTTAAAAATAAAAAAAAAAATAAATCCTCTCGAAGTTTCTTATAGAATTCAGCTGTGAATCCATCTGGACCTGGACTTTTCTTCAATAGCCAGTTTTTTATTACATTTTTAATTTCTCTTGCTGATATAGTGTTATTTGGGATTTTTATATCTTCTTCATTCAGCTTTGGTAATTCATATGTATCTAGAAATCTGTCCATTTCCTCAGTTTTTTCCTTTCTGTGTGAGTAAGATTTGCAAAGTAGGTGTTAATGGTCTTTTGAATTTCTATAAGATTTGCAGTGATTTCATCTCTTTCATTCTTTGTTGCATGTATTTCCGTTTTTTTTGTTCCTTTTTAAAATAAGTTTGACAAGGAGTTTATCAATTCTATTTTTTTCAAAGATCCAATTCATTGATTCATTAATTCTTCATATTGTTTTTTTAATCTCCACTGCGTTAATTTCTCTGAGGTTTATAATTTCCTACCTTCTCTGGGCTTTGGGTTTGACTTGTTCCTTTTTTTTCCCAGAAGCTTGTTGTGCAGCATAAGATTATTTATTTGTGTTTGTTTTGTTTTTCTGATGTGGGAATTCACTGCTATCTGTAAGTTTCCCTCTGAGGACTGCTTTCATTGCATCTCACAGGTTCCTGTAAGTTGTATCTACATTTTGTTTGATTGTATATAGTGTTTAATTTATTCTTTGATTTCAACTGCAATCCGTTGATTGTTCATGAGGGTGCTATTTAATTTCCATGTGTTTACGGAGTTCTTGTGATTTCCTTTGTTTTTACTTTCGAATTTCGTTGCACCATGGTCTGATACTATGCATGAAATAATTTCAACTCCTTTGCATTTCCTAAAGCGTGTTCTGTGTGCTAACATAGGGTCTATTTTAGAGAATGTCCCATGTGCAGCTGAGAAGAATGTGTATTCTGGTGCTGTTGGGTGGTACACTGTGTAAAGATCTACTCAGTCCATTTGTTCAAAGGTTTTGTTTAGTTCTGTTATTTCTTTGCTAATTTCTTTAATTGATCCATGTATTTGTGACAATGGGGTTGTAAAGTCTCCTGGTAGGAGTGTGTTGCTTCTTATTTCATTGTTCATGTCTGTTAATATTTGTTTTATAAAGTTGGGTGCTCCAGTGTTTGGTGCATCAATATTTATGATTGTTATCTCTTCGTCTTGAAGTTTTCCCCTCACAGGTATGTAGTGACCTTCTTTATGTCTCTTAATTGCTCTTGGTTTGAAGTTCCCGTTGTGTGCAAACAGAACAGCTATGCCTGCTTCTTTCTGGGCACCTGTCTGCATGGAGTATTGTGTTCCATCCTTTGATTTCCACTGTTTGATTTTTTTTTTTGAGTTAAATGTTTTTCTTGCATACAGCTTATTTTTGGATTTTGTTTCTTGACCCACTCTACCAGTCTACTTCTTTTGGTGGGTCAATCGAGGCTATTACATTGAGGCCTATAAGTGATATGTATTGGCTTATCTTTGTTATGTTATTTTCCTACTCTAGATTCCTCTTCTTTCTCTCTGTTTGTTTGCTCTTCTTAGTGATTCTTTTCTGTTTTTCTTGAACTTGTCTTCTTTTAAAAATCTCTTTCTAGAATGTCTTTTAGTACTCTTTGTGTGGTTGGTTTGGTGCTCATGAAGTTCTTGATGTTTGTGATGGAAATATTTTATTTCTCCATTGATTTTGAAGGATAGTTTTTGCAAGGTTCAACAATCTGGGTTGGAAGTTGTTTTCTTTCAGGACGTGAAATATTTCACTGGAAGCTCTTCTTGATTTGATGGTTTGTGTTGAAAAACCTGTCATGATTCTGTTGGGCTTTCTTTTATAAGTGACCCATCTCTTTTCTCTAACAGCTGTTAATATTCTCTTAGTTTGCTCCATTTCTGGGATCTTGAGCACTGTATGTCAGAAGGTAGACATATTTTGGTCATGGCTGCGTGAAGTGCTGTATGCCTCAGTTACTTTGCGCCATTTTACATGCTTGGGAAACTTTCTGATATTATTTCTGCAAACGTTTTTACATCATTTCTGTTCATGCCTACTCTTACATTGATACCTATTAATTTTACATTATTTTTCTTTGTTCTTTCTTGCATCTGTTGCAGTGTTATTTTCTGCTTCCTTGTTATTATTGAGAGATCCTTCCTTTCACGATCACTAGCTGCAGTGCTGTCTTCAAGGTCTGAAAGTCTATCTTGCACTTCTGCACTGAAGCAGTTTTGCCAGCTTTCGATGGAATTTTCAATTGCATTTATATTTGTTTGAATCTGTTTCATGCATTCTGATTCATTCCTATATTGTTCATTCAATGTTTCCACCATTTTTCTATGCTCTTCTTTTCCTTTTTTGTTTTAAAGGTTAAAGATCTAACAAAACAACAAGGAAGGCAAAATAAAAAAGACAGAAAAACAAAATGATGCATGATCTCAAAACAAACTGATGGGAATTTAGAATGTTTCCTACATTACATCGTTATTGTCAATGAAGTTGCTCTACATACCGGAGGGAAACTCCTCTATTTTCTTATCTCTGTCTTCTTTTGATGTGCTGAGCAATTCTTTCATTATTGTTGTCATTTCTGTCTTTTTTTTTTTTTACCTCAGAGTTTATTTCTGATCTGATGTCCTCTATGGGGTGATGGAGTTGTTTCTTCACTTCCGTTGCTATCATTTCAGAAATTGCAGGTGTATGATTTCCAAGTTCTTCTGTGTTGATGTCTCCTGGACTTGTTCTGGGTGGGGTGGAGGTCTGAGATTGCATTTTGCTACTTCCTTTTGTCACTTTCAAAGATCAAGAGGTTCCTTGGTGCTCAGCCTGACTCCCACACTGGCATGATCATGGCAAGGCCAGGACTCAAATGTTCCTAGTATGCAGCATGGCTTCTGCAATGGTGTATGGGTGCAGGATGAGGAGTCCGATGCTCCTGAAGCTTTTGAAGGCACAGTTGGGTCCCATGCCAGTGCATGAGTGGTGGGTGCATGCTGATCAAGGCTTCTGAAGCTGTTTGGGGCTCAGCTTTGCTCACAAAGCTGCCTGGGGTTCAGCCCCACTTCTGTGAGGGTGCATGCGTGGGCAGTTTGTAGTCACCAAGGCTGCTGACTCTGTCTGAGACCCAGTCTAGTTACCACACCCATGGAGGAAGTGGGAGGGTGCAGTCACCCAGGCTGCTGCAGCTGTCCAGAGTTCAGCCAAGCCTCAGCAGAGTATGGTGGTGGTGTGATGTGGTCTCTGAGGCTCCAGACACTGCTGGGACCCGGGCTGGTTCCCACACCAGTGGGGGAGGGGTGAAGGTGCCGTCACCCAGGCTGCTGAAGCTATCTGGGGTTCCCCTCAGCTTCAACAAGGGTGCAGGGGGTGGGCGAAGTGGCCACCGAGTCCCCTGCAGCTGTTCCAGGCTCTGCCTGGCTCCCAATCTGGTGGGGGAGAGGCCAAGGTGGCTCCCCGAGGTTGCTGAAGCTGTCTGGGCTTTAGCCCAGCTTCTGCAATGGTCTAAAATTTTTCATAATAAATTAAACAATTTTTTTCACAAAGGAATTCCTAAAGGAGATCATCCTTATTACACTGTTAGACGTAACCGACTGTGGGCTCAGGACAGATTTGATTAGTCTGGTGCTCCTGTCACAGATCTTCAGCAGCTGCACCGTGAGTGCTTTGCCTTCACGTGGGAAGACGATCTCACTTTACTTCTTACAAGGAAAATTCTTTTCACACTTTTCCCCACGTACCATTGAAATGTTTTTTTATTTGTTTTCTTGGTCCTTTTGAGACAACGTCTTGCTACACAGTTCAGGCTGGCCTTGAGCTCACTTTGTAGACCAGGGTGGTCTCGAACTCGCAGCAATCCTCTTGCCTCAGCCTCCCAAGTGCTGCGATTACAGGCATGTGCCACCATGCCTGGCCCTACCATTCAAATCTTGCAGCTAGGTTTTTATGGAATTTTACATCAGCTGGTTCAATTCTGCCTCAATCTTTCTGTATTATGTATTTCTTCCCTAAACTCCTTCAATTTTCAATTGTATTTCTGGAAAATAGTGGGATTACCATGCATAATAATTTTTTTCACTTACCTTTTTAATCTTTTTCTGTATAATTATATATACATGACTTTTTTGTAGTATTTTCCATTTTCTGTGCAAATCTGTTCTTACTGGGGTATTTCCACTTCTCTAAAGCTCTCTTTCCTTTTTCACTATTGGTAAACCATGAAGTCCATGCACTGTCTCAGGACTGTGCACTCTAGAGTCCTCATGGAATACCCCCCCGCATGAGACCAAGCATATGTCTGCACCTCTGCGTCTGGACCAATCGGGAGGCAGGATGCATACATGAAGAGATTTCCCATTTCTTTCTTTCTTCTCCAAGAGGGAAACCATGGTTGTTTGTCTTAGGTAGAAACAATGGAAACACAGAGAGAAGAAAGAACAAACACTAGTTTTGAAACCCCATGCAGATTTGATTGTGACACAAATGTAAATATTCTAATTCCTGCCTGAAGAAATTGAGTTTTATTTCATGAAAATGAAAGTCACTGTGGTTCTACAGTAACGAAGCTTATGACATCACCAGAGCTTGGCTTTCAGAATGTGATCCTGTCAGATCCTAAGGTGTTTTGAATGAGGAAGCTGTTGGAGGAAGGGAGCCTAGACAGAGAATGAGGGGGCATCCGTGCAGGCTAATATGGGGAGACTTTAGTGAGCACCGTGGCCCCGGGAGAGGCCAGTGCCTGTCAGTCTTGCTGATCACTCAGCAGTCACGTGTGCAGAAGTGGGGAACCTGAAGGTAGCGCACGGGATTCCTGATCAAGGATCTCCTCTGTGACCTGGTCCCTCAGGACACTTTTGTTATAGGGATATCATACCTGGAGTTGATCTGTACCAACCCTGGAAAAACACTTCATCATGAAAACCTCTTCAATGCAAGACCCAATTTGTAGAGCGACAATAATGCAAGCGGTGATGTGCAGGGAAGAAATTTATGGAGACAAGACATCGACACTTTCACATTTTTCAGTGAAGACAGGGAGTCCTTGAAAGACTGAGGCCATCAGGAGAGGACATTTTCCGTATCTGTGTGATCAACATGCCTTTAGAATATTTCCCTGAAGGTGAACAAAAAGGACAGAAAGAAAGAAAGGTGAGGTGAGTCACTCAGGTGCTGGGAAGGGCAGATTGACTCAGTCAAGAGGTTCGTTAAGTTTGCCAGCTACAGCCCTTTGAAACTGCAAAAGACTAAGAAAGAGAGTGTGGGGAACTCAGGAAAAGATCTGGTCCAGTTGGGTGAAACCATGCAACAGCCTTGTCTAAGCCAGGCAAGTCCACACTGAGGTGACCCAAGAGTGTGGCTCAGGTCTCTGGGGAAGTCGCAGGGAGCCAGAGATGAAAGCAGCCAGGAGTTCTGTGCTCTGATGCTCCAGGACTGTGGAGACCTCTCTGAGCTCCAGTGGAGACAAATGGGTGAGACTCGGGGCAGGGCTGGGAGGGTCAGGAGAGCAATGTGCTCAAGGCGTCTCCAGGTGCTCTGTCAGTCTGCGGAAACACCCACTGCAGGCCGGGAGCACTGACAGAGGCTGGCTGCAGCTGCCTCCTTTGTGTCTGCACACTGCTCTCGTTCCCAACACTCCTCAGGTGTTTCCAGAGTGATGGTGACATTTGGGTGAGTGAAGCTCACATTCGTGAAAGTACCCAGCCATGGAGGGAGGAAGCCTGGCCATGAAACAGTCCTGCCTCGGCCTGGTGGTTTATTCTGAGGTCATCAGAGGGAATACATCATCCGGGGAGGAGCACCGAGAAGAAGGGACCTGCCCGGGGTGCTGTGCGTGTCTGAGTTTTGGTTAGCAGGTGTACTGTGTGCATCCTCCCTCTTCCCTTGGGTCTTCCTATAGAGAGCAGCCCTGCAAGGTAGGAGTCACCGCACAGAGCCGGAGCAACGAGAGGAGAGACAGGCACAGCTTCATGCTGCCTGATTTGCTCTGACCTACCAGCTTTCCAGTGGTAGTGATCTGGACTCTGCCACCAGAGCCTGTGGGGAAGGAAACGTGTGGCACTGCTTCTAACCGGTGAGCTCCACGGTGCAGCCCACAGACATATGTGCCATGTCAGCGGGCCTGGCGAGCAGGCCCCCTCCTCAGACTAGGCTGGTGCCACCCTCAGTGTCCTCCCTGCACTGAGATTTGGGAGGAGTCTAGGAGGGAGCCCCGGGGGAACTGGGCCTGTCCCTCAGGTCTCCTGTCAGGTTCCTCTATAAACAACTCATGGAGCTTCAGCCTTCCTGAGGATTCCTTTGCTCTCTGTCTAGGATCAGAGGCACAAGTGTCTTCTCAGATTTTTAGGACGTGCACGGAGGGCATCAGAAGGCAGTGGTTGTGTGTAGGAGACAAGGTGCATCAGAAGAACCCGCTTTCACACCCAGGGCCACCGTGCAAGTCTGTTTCCCTGCTACACTGCTCGTCTGTACAGACCCATCCTCTGTCTCTGCCCTTCCTGCTCCACTTGCCTGACCACAGAGGCAACGTTAAGCACTGCTGAATACCTCCCTCCTTTGCAGACACTGTCGTTGGAAAACGCCCATTTCAACATCTTGTTCTCTTGCCTCACAGCATAACTGGACTCTTTGGGGTGCAGGTGCACTTGTCAGTGGAGCCAGGGTTCAAGTTTTCTGTGCACTGAAGGAGCCTCCTGTGAGGGGGAGGCATCTGTTTTCAGCACTAAGATGATGTGATGATTCGGTGGCTCCAGCTCTTTTTCCCTCTCAAGCTTCAGGGAGTCAGCAGAAGGAGCGCATCAGCAGGGCTCATAGCGCACCTCTCCACGGGTCCTGCGAGAAGACGGCGGAAACTGAGGGGCAGAACAGGGCAGCTTCTCATCGCTTTCCTTCTACCTGAGCTCAGATCTTTCACTTCAGCTTGGACGTGCTTGTGGATGTCTTGGTTCGATTGTGAAGCCGTGGCCCCAGTAGCTCTCCATCCCAGGTCCCAGGGTGGTCACATCCCTGGGTCCAGCTCTGTCCCCACTCCCAGAGGCTGGTGGTTCAGTGGTGTAGGCATGACTATTTGTGTTCCGATCCACAACTATGGATTGTTCTGCATGAGCAAAATGATGTAATTTACGTAACTCAGTTTTCATAACCGTAAAGGGAGTTTAACAATGATGCATATATTATAGCGTTGATGACAAGATTGAAGGAGTGTACGTGTTTAAATTTTCGCTCCATTTAACTCATATTAACCTTCAATAAGAAGAGCGAGCATCATTTTGTAATCGCCGTCAAACATGGCATCGGTTGCTACCAGTTCCTACTTTACCACCTTGCCAATTTCAAGAAAACTTGATCTTAACAACCACGTGGACAGTTATATGTATCCCACCTGTGTTTTGAATCGGGAGGTGCAGACCCATGGACTTGGTTAAGGAGGGTGTAGCTCTTCTGCAATGCTAGAGGACCCCGGGATCTCTAGTCAAGCTTCATCATCGGCACTACATTTCCTTACGGAAACAGGAGTCTCCCACAAAGCTCTTCGCATGGCTTTCATTTCTTCCTCTAGCTCTCAACATCTGGTCATGATTTTTCTGTGATCTTTTGAAGGGCAATTTTTACAGCAGTCCTAATTTCTATTGAGTTGACTTCAAATCTCCTCCACTGTGGCAACTGGCATCTGACTGCGTTCACCTTGCTGCTGCTCCCTTCTGTAGGCTGTACCACCTGTGCACCTTGTCTATGCAGCAACCCCAGAGGTTGCACAGTACCGTGTAGGACCAGTGAACAGAGACAAAATGTCCTGTGACTCTGGCTGCACATCAGCAGGGTCTAGTTTGCCTATTTGTCCTTAGCAGCCTGCTTGTCTCAGTGTGGGCTCATGGTTCATGTAAAACGAGGAAACTCTCCAAGCCAGGCTTTCTTTTGGCAGTTGGAAGAGAAATACTACTGGCATTGTGATGGCTGTGAAAGAAATCAAAGGGCTCTGTTTTTGGCAAGGTCTGAAAAAAGAGTGTGCCTGTCAAACTACCATCACAACTGTCATCCACTGGTACAAACTAAACTTACTAAACCAATAAAAGTATTTTAATTCAAATTAGGCTCTTAAATTGACAAAGCATGCAGTGTTTAGTTTGGCCTCTCAGGAAGAGGATCGGCTCTGAGACATTAGGATGCCAGCAGTGAAGGAGCCCCACAAGGTCATCCTGGCTTTCCTTGATCTGCTGTGTGGTCTGCAGACACAGGGGAGGCAGCAGTGCTGAGAGTAGGGAGGGGACTGGTGACAGAGGCACCAGAAGCACAGGCAGAGCCACTCATGGATCTGTACAATGCGCCACTCTGAACAGACGGCCAGAGGGGCCTGAGAGAACCGAATGGAGCAAAGCAGGTTGCTTGAAGGCTCGCGATTTGTGGGCGACACCCGATGGCCAAGTGCACCGGAAACAAACAGGTGCATAGGGAGCAGGGAACTTGGTGACAAGCGAGCAGGATGAGCCAAGTGAAGTGTGGCTTCCACCTTGCCTTGTTAGCCATGGGGGCTGATGTCCGGGTGTGGTGTGACACCTCCAGGGTTTCTGTCTGAGTGTTTCCTTCGCGGGCTTCAGATCTAATTCAGAAGGGCTTTAAAGCCTAATGTGTTATAATTTTATAAAAAAAGAAACCGAAACTGCACATTACGCTGCTCAGGGAGACAGAAGACAACTTGTGCATTGTCAGGAGAAATGAGAAATGTAGCAACGTCTAAGAACGTGAGTACAGCAGTGTCAGTCTGCACCAGGGGGTCCCTCCATGATCTCCGGGACCATGCAGTCTGGAGAGGCGTGTAAGCACACACACCTTTGTCGCTGACGCCCTGTAAAAATTCTGTGTGTGAGGTTTCCTCTCACAGAGGAGTCTCCAGAGCCAGTTTTCATGGCTCAATAACAACTGGGCCAGAACCAAGTCCTACGTGTGTGTTCTTCCTGTAAAGACTCACAGAACCCAAAGTTAGGAGGAACAGATCAGGAATTGATGTTCTTTAGAGGGTAGCCAGGGCCAAACATGGTAGCAGCATTGCTGCTTATAGCTCTTGTGTGTTCGTGGCCTACTGTGGCCAGGCTCTTCACATTGGTTAGGCGGGCAGAGGCTCTCACTGCCTAGACAGCATGCCCTGGAGGCACCATTGATTTGAAGGGGCCATTGTTGCCGCTCCTGAGGGGGCTGGGAGCTCTGCTGCCCAGGGAGGGCCTTACAAGTGGCAGCTGCAGGGTGATCAATAAACTCAGCTGAACGGAAAAGCTGCTGAGGCGCTGTAGGGACACTCTTCTGTAGCTCAGGGCTGCTGGACTTGCACAGGAAGGAAAGCTCCAGAGTGGCCGTGCATTTAGGCCACCGGTCTCAGGGACCTCAATTCATTTGCCCTACAGTTGGCAGAAGAGCCTTTATGAAGAAGGACTTGATTTCCTCAGGGTCCACCACAGGGTCCGGCCTCTGACTCTATCTCAGCTGGGAGCCCAGGGAGAGATGAATCAGGGTAGCACAGTGCCGAGGCACTGGCTTTGAAGTCCATGTTGAGTGCCACATTGCTTGGCCTACCGCTGACCCATGGCCTCAAGAACTGACAGGACCCCCAAGACCTGAGACCCAGGGCAATAGCCATGTCCCATGTGCATGAGCGCACATACACCCTTGGAGAGCAGAGAAACTGGGGAGACCAGCAGCAGGGAAGTGTCTGATGCAGCAGCGGGGAGCCAGCGGTTGAATTCTGGAGAACTCCTCCAGCAGAAGTCCAGTACCCAGCCCCATGTGCAGAGGCCAAGATCAGCTCCATTCCCAACACATTTCTGGGATTAAATATCACCACTGTGACAGAAATGCACCCGTGAGAGGTATTTTACTACTTTCATTCTCTCTTGTTCATCTGGTTGGATGTCCTCTCCTGTCTAGTTGGAGCCATCTTGTTTTCTTCTGTGTTTGGTAGTTGTTTTTGTATTTGGGGCTTTTATTTTTCTACTTTTCTCTCCTCTCTCACATCTCCTTTTTGTTTCTTTTTTCTCCTGTTCATTTTCATTCTCTTTCTCTTTTTCCCTTCTTTTTTCAATGTTTAGGTTTCTTACCTTTTTTCATTCTCTTTTGCAGACTCACTTTATGTCTTTGCTCAACTACTTCTGGAATTTAAACTCCCAAGTGAGTAAACATTTTCTCTCCCCTTTCTTTCCTTTGTATTCTCTTCCCTTCTTTCCCTCCTGTGTCCTCCAGTTTCCCAAAACTTGGGTGTTTGCCCTTTAATTTCCAGTCCTGACTCTACTATATTTGACATCACTCATCACGTTAGCCTATCCCTAACTATCTTAACCCCCCTGCTCCTGACCAAAGGGTAAAACCACCTGACTAAAGGCAAAATCACTACCTACAAGTGCACAGTATATGTTTGATTTTGTTGTATACTTTTAGACTTCATTCCCATGGCCACAGGTAAGAGGTTACTGGATACCATAGTTTATCCATAGTTAAGGGGCACTTGAAGCTATTGTTATTACTAACTGTGTTGCTGTAGCCTGGCTGTAATATATGTTCCAAGCAGTTTTTCTCCCCTGTATGATAGCATTGTGATTGTATGAATTCCTAAACATCACCACAGCCCAGTACCAAAGGTTACTCAGCCAAGCAGTAACCTTGTACCTTCACAAATTGGGAAACTAGGGCCTTGGGATAGCTAGAAGATACCACCTACATCTGGAAGACATTCCTGAAGAACAGACATCCTCTAGGGAAAAGTAAACACTAGCAAAAGAGCTATATATCATAAGAAACTGGCAAGAATCTATGTAGAAAATAAATAACAAAGAGAGGCTAGAAAATTACAAGATGCAAAAGAAAATGCAACCCCAGCCCCAGTCCCCCCAGGACAAGCCCAGAACTCAGGCAGATAGGTGAAACTGGAAATCAAACACTGGAATTTTCTGAAATGGCAGCAGCAGAAGTGAAAGCAGAAGTGGAAAAGGCTATGGAGAAAATAATCTCTCAGGTACAGAGAGAAATGATGCTTAAAATTTAGAGAAGACGCAGATAAAAGAACAGATGAGCTTAGAAAAATGATGGAAACACATAATGCCCGGCATAGGAAAGAAATGGAATCCAAGAAACAGATCCAAATAGAAATCCAGGAAATTAAAACCTCCACTGAAAGTGTATGCAACAGGTTGAACAAAGGAGAGGATAGAATTTCAGATCTTAAATATGAATTATAGGCAGTGGCAATGAAAAGAAAGATATCTTAAAAGTAGCAAGAGAACCTAAAACCTCACCTCAACACTTATAAGATGAAGCAAATAAAGGTAACATCAGATTGATTGGGGTCAACGAGAAAGCTGGAGACAGCCCAAATGACATAAAAAACTGTCCACAGAAATAATGGCAGGATAATTCCCAAGTGTGGATAAACAACTTGACACACAAAAAACAAAGCATTTAGAACCTCAAACACTAATGACCAAGATAAGGCTACACCAAGACTTACAAGAATCGAGATTCCTCGAATTCAGCACAAGAACACAATATTAAAAGTTGTTAGAGAAAATAAACACATCACCTGTAAAGAAACCCATTAGAATCACGGCATTATTCTCCACACAGACCTTCAAGTGAAGAAGAGCTTGGAGTGAAGTATTTTAAGTCCTGAAAGGAAACAACTTCCAGCCCAGAGTGATGTACCTTTAAAAACTAATGGAAAAAGAAGATACTGCCATGACAAAGAAAAAATGAAGAGATTTATGAACACCAAGTGAATGCTACAAAGAGTACTAAAAGATATTCTAGACAGAGATAAAATGACCACAGTATGAAGAACAGCAACGGAAAGAAACCACCAGGACGGGCAAGTGATTAAACAGAAGGGAAACCAACAGTAGGAAAATAACATGACCAAGATAAGCCAATACATATCAGTTACAGCCACCAATGTAAATGGCCTCAATTCACCAATCAGAAGAAACAGACTGGTAGAGTGGATCAAGAAACAAGATCCAGCAATATGCTGTATGCCAGAAGCACATTTAACACAAAAATATCCATAGACTGAAAATCAAAGGATGGGAAACAATCTTCCATGTAACAGGAACCCAGAAAAAAGCCAGAGTAGCTATTATTTTTGCAGACAATGTCAAATTCAAACCAAGAATTATCAAAAGGGATAAGAAGTTCACTACATACATTTTAGGGGCCAACTTCAAGAGGAAGAGATAACAATCATAAGTATATATGCACCAAATACAGGAGCACACACCTATATAAGATAACTATTAATAGACATGAAAAATCCAAGAAGCAATAACACAGTTGTAACAAGAGACCTCAATACCCCATTGTCACAAGAAGATAGATCAACTAGACAAAAAATCAGCAGAGAAAAACAGAACTGAACCAAACCTGTGAACAAATAGACTTAGTAGATATTTTTAGACTGTTTCACCCAGCAGCACCAGAACACACATTCTTCTCAGCTGCACATGGAACCTTCTCTAAAATAGACCATATAGTAGTCCACAGAACATGCTTCAGTAAATGGAAAAGAATTGAAATTATCCCATGCACAATATCTGACCAAAGCGCAATGAAACTAGAAATTAATGAGAAAAGAAACTGCAAAAAAGCTCCATGAACACATGGAAATTAAATAACACCCTCATAAACAACCAACACGTCACAGATGAAATAACAGAAGAAATTAAACAATATCTACAACTAAAGAAGAATGCACACAAAACATAGTGGAACCAATGGGATACAATGAAAACAGTCTTGAGAAGGAAATTTATACCAGTGAATTCTCACATCAGGAAAACACAACAAACACAAATAAGTAATCTAATGTTACAATTCAGAAATCTAGAAAAAGAAGAGCAAGACAAACCCAAAGCTCGAGGAGGGAAGAAATTATAAAGATCAGAGCAGAAATTAACACGATGGAAATGAAGAAAGCAATACAGAGAATTAATAAATTGAAAAACCATTCTTTCAATACATAAATAAAATTGGGAAACCTTTACCCAACCTAATTAAAAAAAAACAGGAAAGAAGATGCTCATATTCATGCTCTGAGAATGATAAGGGTGCAGTCACTGCAAATCCTGTGGAAATTCAGAAGATCATCCTTAAGTACCTCGAAAATCTTTACTCTCACAGGATGGAAAACACGGAAGAAATGGACAGATACCCAGCTACATATGAATTATCAAAACGGAATCAAGAAGATATAAAAATTCGGAATAACCCAATGAGATCAATGAGATTGAAAATGTAATTTTAAAAACCTTACCAACAAACAAAAGCCCAGGTTCTGATGGATTTACTGCTGAATTCTACAAGAAATTTAGGGAAGCTCTAATGCCAATACTCTTCAAACTCTTTAATGAAGTTAAAAGGGAAGCAATACCCCCTAACTCATTCCTGCAGGCAAGGATTATGCTGATACCAAAACCAGATACAGACCCAACCAAAAAAGAGGACACCAGACCAATCTCCCTAATGAACATAGACGCAAAAATTCTCAATAACTCACTAGCAAACAGAATTGAACAAATCCTCAAGAAGATTATCCAACATTACCAGGTGGGATTTATCCCAGCAATGCAAGGATGGTTCAGCATAAGTAAATCAATAAGTGTAATAAGCCCTATCAACAGAGCCAGAGACAAATCACACGATCAGCTCAACAGATCTAGAAAAATGTTTGATAAAGCCCAGCACTCGTTCATGATTAAAAAGTCCCTACAGAAAATTGGAATAGATCATCTTTATCTCAATCTGATAAAAGCCCTCTATTACAAGTCAATATCATACACTAGTTTCTCTTCAGATCGTATAAATCTTTCACCTTTTACAAGCCAATACCCAACATCATACTGAGTGGACAAGAACTACAAACTTTCAACAACAACAACAAAAAAAAGAACTACAAACTTTCACTCTAAAATCAGGAACAAGACAGGGATGTTCACTGTCAACACTCCCTTTCAACATAGTTCTGGAAATATTAGCCAGAGCAATTAGACAAGAGAGAGAAATAAGAGGAATAAGGGTAGGAAAGGAAGAAGCTAAATTATCATTATTCACAGATACCATGATACTCTACACAGAAGACCCCAAAAACTCCACCAAAAAACTCCTAGAGTTAATAACCAAATTGAGTTGCATGGTGGACACAAACCAACGCTCAAAAATCAATAACATTCTTATACACAAACAACAAACTTATTGAGAGAGAAATTAGGGAAACCACACCCTTCTGAATAGCATCCAAAAATGAAATACTTAGCAATCAATCTAACAAAGGAAGTAAAAGATTTATACGTTGAAAATTACAGCACTCTGAAAAAGGAGATTGAAGAGGATTTCAGAAAATGGAAATATTTCCCTTGCTCATGGATAGGAAAATACAACCGAATGAAAATGGCCATAGTTCCAAAATTGTAATGCAGACTTAATGCTATCCTGATCAAAATACCATTAGGACACCTCACAGAACTGGAGAAAATACTCCAAAAATTCACTTGAAGCCAGAAGAAATGTAGAATACAAAAGGCAATATTCGGTGACAAAAACAAGGCAGGAGACATCACAATCCTTAACTTGAAATTATACTACAAACCTACTGCGATACTATCAGCACGTTGCTGGCGAAAAATAGACCTGAAGACCAGCAGAACAGATTACAAGATGCAGAAACAACTACAAACGCACTCAGCCACCTTATCTTTGACAAAGGTGCCAAACATGTTCACTGGAAGAAAGATAGCTTTTTAAATAAATGGTGCTGGAAAACACTGGCTTTCTACATGCCAAAGACTAAAACTAGACCCATTTCTATTTCCATGCACTACACTAAAGTCAAAATGGGTCAAAGATTTAAATATTAAAGGAGAAACACTACATCTACTAGAAGACAGAATAGATGAAATCTCAAAGACGTAGTGGTAGGCACAGTCTTCATGAACAAAACCCAAACTGCATGGGAAATACTTAAAAGAATCAACAATTTGGATCTCGTCCTATTAAAAAGCTTTTGTACTTCAAAAGAAATCACCAAATGAGTGAAAAGACAATCCACAGGTGGGACAATATTTTAGCCAGCTGTCTCTCAGACAATGGACATGTCTGGAATGTATAAAGAACTTAAAAATCTCAATCCCCCCTAAATTCAATAACCCAATCCAAAAATGAGCATCTGAGATGAATTCACACTTTTCAGGTGAAGAAATGCAAATGGAAAATGAACACATGAAACAAGCTCAACATCAGTGGTCATTCAAGAGGTGCAGATTAAAACAACACTGAAGTTTCATCTCACACCAGTAAGAATGGCTATCATCAAGAAATCAACCAACAACAAATGCTGGAGGGCATGTGGGGGAAAACGAACTCTTCTCCACTGTTGGTAGTGATTCATACTGCTGCAACCACTTTTGAAATCAGTCTGGAGGGCCCATGTAACCCAGCTATTCTCCTTCTGGGTATTTTCCCAGAAGAATGAAAAACATTGTACCACAGCAATATATGTGCACCCATGGTTATAACAGCACAATTCGTCATAGCAAAATCTTGGAAACAACCCAAATGCCCATCAACTGAGGAGTGGGTAAGATGAATGTGGTAGTTTTATACAATGGAGAATTGCTCAGCTGTAAAGAAAGATACACTGGAGGCGTTTATAGGTAAATGGGTGAAACTAGAGACCATACTCAAAGTGAAATAAATCAGACTCACATATGTAAACACCATATTGTATCCCTAGTGTAAGAACCTGAAAGAGTAAATAAAACTGAAATGTGCAATAGATACTGGGAAAGGGAAAGAAGCCGCTTAATAGGAAAGGACAACTGGCATAGACAGGAAAAGAAGAAAAGAAAGAAAGAAGGGAAAATTCACACACACGACAGGCGAGATAATTGCACTACTAATTTTGATTGGTTTAATGAAAGGAACAGTTAATGTTTCATTGTTTGATCAATCTTGTATACCTATATCTGGTAATCCGAGGAACTTTTTTTGTATTTTAAAAATAAAAGAATGAAAACACACCAACAAACACACATATATTTACCAAATAACACAAAAACAATACAAGCAATACTGAATTTCAGACAAGGTGATAGGAAATTAAGGTGATTGCTGTATTACATATTGATATCTTCAAAGTGGTTACTGAAGGAAACAAATATAGACATGCAAGATTGATCAAACAATGAAACATTAACTGTTCCTTTCAGGAAAGTGATAGAAGTCACTTGCGTTAGCTGTCCTGTGTATACACAGTACATAATTTTCCTCTTCTTTCTTTTTTCTTTTCCCTCATCCCACTTGTTCCTTACTTTTGAGCAGTTTCCTTTTGTTTCACAATATCCGTCATACCTCCTAATTTTATCACTCTTTCAGGTTCTTACACTAGTGAGATAATACATTGTTTACTCATGCGGGTCTGATTTATTTCACTTATGAGTGTGGTCTCTAGTTGTGACTACCTATAAAAGGTTCGAGTTTATCTTCCTTTATAGCTGAGTAATATTCAATTATATAAAAATAGCACACCTTTTTTACCCATTCCTCAGTGGATGGACATTTGTTTGGCTTCCACGATTTACCTGCTACAAATTTTGCCGCCATAAACTTGGGTACGTATATATTGCTGCCATGTGATGTTTTCAGTTCCTCTGGGAAAATACCCAGAAGGGAAATAGCTGGCTGGAATGGGACCTCTAGTCCTAGTTTGTTGAGGAATCTCCAAACTGATTTTCACAGTGGTTGCACCAGTCTGCATTCCCACCAGCAGTGGAGAATTCCTATTTCTCCATGGCCTTGCCAGCATTTGTTATTGGTTGATTTCTTGATGATAACCATTCTTACTGGGGTGAAAGAAAATCTCAGTGTTGTTTTAATTTGCATTTCTCCAATGAGTAACGATGGTGAACATTTTCTCATGTATTTATTTGCCGTTTGTATTTATCTGAGAAGTGTGAATTCACTTCAGTTGCCCATTTTTGGATTGGGTCTTTGAATTTGGGAGGCTGATGGTTTTTAATTCTTGATATGTTCCAGATAGAAGTCCTTTGTCCAAGAGACAGTCAGCTAAATTTTTTTTCCCAATTTGTGGGTTTCCTTTTCACTCTGCTGGTGATTTCTTTAGATGTGAGCAACTAGTTTGAAGAGAACAACAAATAATACAACAAATATTGTAGATTTCCTATCATCTTGTTTTGAGATCCTGTGTCTTTTCTTGTAGTTTTTGTTTTGTTTTTGATGCGTTGTTTTTGTTCTTTTCACTTTAAAATAAAAAAAAATTAAAAAGAGAATACAGATGTCTCCTGACAAGTAACAACAGAGGCCAAGTGAAAGGTTCCAAGAGTGTTCCCAGCTGCTGAGGAGGCTGAGGTAAGAGAACTGCAATTTCAAGGAAATTTGAAGAACTCAGGAACATTGTGAGGCACCTCTTTGATGATAAAGTAATTAATGGTGGAGGTACCAGGGGACTGAGTGCTTCTGATAGAGTCAATTCATCCATTCTATAAATTATTACATCTCTTATTTTACCACTGGGACAGCTGAGTAACAGAGAGTAGGGAACATGCTTAAGGTGGAACAGTCCTGAAGACAGTCCGGCTCGGGCTCTGAGTCCATGTAAATTGTTAACAAAGCAGTCTATTCACTCACTACATGGGTAAGTTAGCTTTCTATGGCACGATAAAATACATGAGGAAACACTATAAAGGAGGAAAGGACAACTTTGGCTCCTACTTTAGGTGCATGTTCTGTGATTGTGTTTCTTTTAGGTTGCTGTCGAGGAAGAATCATCATGAAGGAAGCGTGCAGCTTCCATGGCTTCCATGAGATTGGTGCAGAGTGCAGGGGGAAAAATAAAGGGTATTACTCAACTTGTTCTCAGACTATTGGAAAACGTAAAGAGGTAACTTATCCTCAGACTACCCTACAAATTACAGCCGCCACCAAGCCCTACGAGAGCCCTTGCGTGCTTGCTCTCCATCGAGCTGATGGACTTTTCAGCGTCCCCTGTGCTCACTGGGTGGGGAGCAGACAGGAGCCTCTCCACCTGGACTCAGGTTCCACTCAGTCGTTTTCCACTGTAGGGCCCTCAGCACGCTTCACCTCACAGGACTCTTGCTCATGCGTAAGCTGAAGGTGACAACATTAATGCTGCTTCAGAGCCTCTGTGTACTGTAGGAATTATCGAATTAGTATAAAAGTACTGGCAGTGTCTACCAGTCAACATCGGTCATGTGAATTGCAGAAAGAGGGGAGGCAGTGATGTAAAATAAACCTCCATGAACTCAAAGTAAATTATCAGCAGGGCTCCAACTCATTCTGTCAGCAAGGAACGTTTCTTTTCTGATAAGTGTTGATAGAATGTTCTTCGGAATCTGGCTTCATTTCCACAGACATCTGTGACCCTTAAATGAGAATATCATTTTTGGCCAGAGGACTTATTGCTTATGGTTAAGTACAAGAACTTGTCGTTGTTATTTTAATATCCTTAAAAATGAAGAGGAAATCTAAATGCATAGGAAGGGTTTTATGCACTTAGGAAGGAGTTTATCCATCTGTGGGCTACACTGGCCTGCAAGACATGTCAGTCACACTGGTCATTTGGATTGAGGGTATAATCCGAGGGATTGTCTGCAGACTTGGCACTTACATTGACTGGAGGTTGAAAGCTTTTATAAATAACTTTAAGGTCATGGTGTCACTAAGGATTTTACCTCATTTATGTCCTATGATCCCGATGGAGTCTTTCCGTATTCAACTCTTCCGGTTTACCAAGGATAAGGCACACACATCTTGAATTCCATGCTAATAAAGAACACTGATTCTGAGTGTAGACATCTCTAGAGCTCAAACAAATTAAAGCATAATTTATTGCTATGCAAAGTTTTCTTCTACCTTCTTTCTTCAGGTGTAAGATATCCTGTCTTTTAATACAATTTCTTTTGCTTGTCACTGATTGGTAAATCACTATACATTTATTCTATGACTCAAGGGTTAGGGTTGTCCTTCAACTCACAGCAATGCTCCTGCCGTAGTCTCCAGAGTGCTGCTATTACAGGAAAGTGCTACCACTGTGATTGGTCTGTTCTTACTTTGGCCTTATTTGTTATGACTCTTTAGACTTTGAAGGTTGAAGAGTAGAAATGAAGCTGCACGTGTCACTGTGCCTGATGCAGTCTAGGGGATGCATTTCATTTGTTAATTTTCATGGAGGTCAACTTCTGGGACTGGCATATATTTGATGATCATAGGTTCATGATGGCAAAGGCCAAGGTTTTTTTTTTGCATAAATTTCAGTCCCTCTAAATCTTCTTTCACTATTTACTTTTCTACATAAAAGTGTCAAGCTTGCTGAATTTGAGGTAGTGACAAGGACGAAGCTTCTTCCAAGGAAAATAGTTGTTGCAACGCCAAGCACAGGAGTTCCCCTTTTGTTTACCAGCGAGCTGAGGCCAGCTCTCCATAGTCCAGGGTGGCATCTGTCTGTCTGGAGGACACCACAGGTTTTCTGTCTTAGCCGCTCCTGACCAGTAGAGATGCATGACCAGGCAATCACCGGAGCAGAGTTTGGGGCTCTGATGATGTGTTTTTCTTCTCTGCATATATGAAAGATATGCACTTGAAAGAGGCATTTATGCTTTCCATAACTCAAAAAGAAGATGTGGAATATTGTTACATGAATGTATTACAAGTGAAATGATAGCAGAGGTGTAAAACATTCAGCACCATGCCATACTTAGATGATGCCTTTAATTTTTCTTTGTTGTTAGCCCCAGCTTATGATAGACAATGATTGTTTTCATTATGAGGTATTAGACATGCACATGACACATTGCAGTTCTCTTTACCTCCTGTTTTCCTGCCTCTACCTCGTGGACCCCTTCACATTTGCAAACATTCTCTCTCCCAGTTTTTATTTATCTGTCTTTTATTTTGTTCTTCAAAATATTTATATTTTAGCTTTCTCCTATAATTGAAAATATTTGACATTTAAGCTTTTGTGTCTGATTTATTTCACTTAATATTGTAGTTTGAAGGTGCTTCCACTTTCTCACAAGAGACTCAGATGTATCCTCTGTATAGCAGAGTGGTTCTCCCTTGTGGATAAATATCCCATTTTGCTCATCCGTTCGTCTGTTTGTGGATATGAAGGCCACTTGCAAAATTCAAGTATGAGGAACTGTGCTGCTACCAGCATGGGCATGGGCGTACCTGGCTCATCTGTTCTCACAAGATACCTACTAGCAAAGTATCTCGTTAAAACAGAAATTTAATTTCTGGTCACTTGAGGAGTCTGGGTACTGATTTCAATAGTACTAGCTTACATTCCTCCCAACAGTGCAGAAGGTTTCCTCTGGATGATGTCTTCATTTTCTCATCTTCATGGAAAAGGGTAGCTGGCAAAACTTTTACAGTTCCCTTCCTTATGTCTTTCTCCTTGGCCGTTTCCTTTGCTATGGAAATGTTTTAATTTGAGCAAGCTCATTTGTTGATTCTTGAGGTTCATTTCTGCTCAGTTACACTTCTCAGAGAGTCCTCGCCTATGTGTCTGACTTCAATATGCTCATGAGTTTTATCTTCCAGGTGGTTACTTGTATCTGCTTTAACATGAAGCTCCTTGAGCCATTTTGATTTTAGTTGTGCACATGGTGAGGGACACGGGGCTGGATTCACTCTCCTGCCTGTGTGCGGCCTTCTTTCCCTGCATCGTTTGTTAAGAATATCTCTCTTCTTTGGTATATGTTTCCGATCTCTTTGTTGGCTCTGCTGTGGTAGGATATGTTGTGCGTTGTTTCTGTGTTCTGTTCTCTTGCATTAATTTCGATGTCTGTTTCTGTGGTAGCACAAAGACATTTTTACCGTTGTAGCTGGACAATCTCACTTGACATCAGGTATTGTGGTGCCTCTCACTTTGCGCTTGTAACTGAAGAATGCTTTTGCAATCCTGGGTGTCTTCTGATTCCATGTGCATTTGAGGACTGTTTTCTCTAGTTTTGTACAGAATGTTGTTGTTGTTTTGATTGTGGCTGCGTTGAATCTGTTGCGGCTGCTGAATCTGTGTTGCGTTTCATAGTGTGTCCATATTGCCACATTGGACTTGCCTGTCTCTGAACACTGGATGTCTTTCCATTTTGTGATATTACCTTTTGCCTGTTATTCGAGAATAATTTTCCTTTGAAATTTTTTCCTATCCATGCTAAGTTTAATTCTAAGTATTTAATTTTTATTGGTGCTATTGTGAATGGAATTGCTGTCTAATTTTTTCTTAGTGATGATCATTACTGATTTTTCTGTTGGCGTTTTATCCTCTTACGTTACCTTTTTGGTTATTAAGCCTAAGAAAGTTTTGATGAAAAATTTCGTGTCCTCTGTGTAAAGGATCATGTCATCTGCAAATAATGACAAATTGCTTTTCCTATAGGTATCTCCTTACTCTGTGTACGTTTCAACTACCCTTCTGGTCAGATGTGGTGACATGAACATACTTTTCTAATTCCTGATTTAGAGGAAAGCTTTCAGTTTTCCGCATTTAATATGACATAGCCCTTAGGTTTGTCCAAAACTGTTTTGCACAGATTGAGATGAGATCATTCTATAACTTTTTTGAGACAGGGTCTCTGTATATTTTTCGGGCTGGCCTTGAACTCACTATGTAAGCTAGGCTGGCCTCACACTCATGGTGAGCCTCCTGCAACAGCCTCTTGAATTCTGGCATTAGAGGCCTGCACCACCGTACACACCTATACCTAGTTTCTTCAAAGTTTTTTAAAAATCCTGAATGGAGGTTAGATTTTTTCCCAAGGTTTTTTCCCCATCTATTGGGATAATCTTGTGATTTCTGTCCTTGCTCCTACTTATGTGATGCCTTACATTTGTTGAGTTGTGAATGATGAACCATTCTTGCATCCTTGAGCTGAAGCCTGCTTGGTCTGATGTAGGATCTTTTTCATAATATCTTGCATTCCATGTGCAGTACCATTTTTTGAGCAATTTGACATCAGCATTTATACTCAAGAGATTGACCTGTAGTTCTCCTCTCTGGTGGGATCGTGTCTGGTTTGGGAATCCTGTAATGCAGGCTTCCCCGAGTGACTTTGGGAGCACTCCTGCTTTCTCAATGTTATTAAAGAGTTTGAAGATTTTTATAGGTTAGGTCTTCCTAGAAATTCTTGTAGAATTCAGTAGTGAATCTTTCAGATATTAGGCTTTTCTTAGTTGGTACGTTTGTTTTAGTGCTTTGGTTTCATTGCCTGTAAATGGGTTATTTAGTGTTTTTATGTCTTCTTACTACCATACTTGTAATTCATATGTATCACAACGTCTGTGCATTTTCATTTGGAATAGATGGTCTTTATCTCAATCTGTAAAAAGCCATTGATGACAAACCAACAGCCAAGGCCGTACTAAATGGAGAAAAACTGAAAACATTTACACTAAAATCAGGACGA
Organism: Dinomys branickii; assembly: GCA_004027595.1. Taxonomy (NCBI): domain Eukaryota; kingdom Metazoa; phylum Chordata; class Mammalia; order Rodentia; family Dinomyidae; genus Dinomys; species Dinomys branickii. The sequence goes on along the minus strand of PVLD010007466.1, from coordinate 64,663 downwards.
AGACAAAAATGCTCACTATCATCTCTCTTATTCAATACGGGAGGCTTCTGTCTTGAATAAGGAGCTCCACACCCTATTTCCAATCTTACAGGATCCTGATGGTGGAAGAAGTGCAGTTCCAAGAACGTGCCTGAGTCTGATTTCTTTCTTGAGGGTCAGAGCTTTTATTGGGCAGCAGGGGCTGCGGCCACCGAGCAGAGGTGGGCACATCACCGGCAGAGGCACTCAGCTTGGATGTTGGTGGCAATCTCGGCTTCCCACTTGTCCCCGTTGTTCAGCAGCTTCTCCTTGTTGTACAGCAGCTGCTCTTGGGCCTTGGTGGAGAACTCAAAGTTGGGACCCTCCACGATGGCATCCACAGGGCAGGTCTCCTGGCAGAAGCCACAGTAGATGCACTTGGTCATGTCAGTGCCATAGCGGGTGGTCCAGCGGCTACCGTCAGCCCTGGCTTGGCCTCAGTGGTGATGGCTTGGGCAGGGCAGACAGCCTCCCAAAGCTTGCAGGAAATTCAGCGCTTCTCCCCAGACAGGTAGCGGCACAGAGCAAGCTCCACTCGGAAGCGTGGGCTTTGCGGGCCCTTCTCAAATGGGTCATTGATGGTAGCTGGCTGCCAGAACAGGTAGCTCAGGGTCAGGCCCAGGCCTCGGAAGAGCTCAATCCAAAACAGGGTCCGAGCAGCCAGGTCAGTCACAGACCTCATGTCCATCTCTGGTTCCTGCCTATCCACGTACTTGTAAGTTGCTACCGGGGCACTGCTGTGAAAGCTCCGGCCACTAGCACGTCCTGTGTGCACAGCTTGGGCCAGGCCCGCAGCAGTGTGGGTGTGGTCAGGGATTGCATCTTGAGGAAATGCAGCTGCCTGAGTCTGGTTTTTGGCTCGCCTTGGTGGTGCCAGTGGGACCAACCTTGCAGTACAGGAGAATAAAAGGCACATGTGATGTCTTCGGCCACATTTTGTGGAGCAGATATGTATTAGATGTGTACAAGTTTTTAAAAACTTAATGTTAATGTGCCTTTCTAGAAACTTCTTTTATGTGCTTTTCGTGCAAACGCACAAAGCCCTGAGTAGGAAAGTGCACAAAAAGGTACATGTTCTCCTAGGTAGAGCAACACGTTCAAGAGCAAAACTTCCTCATGTCGACAAACAACCAAAGTCCTCCAGGAGCTTAAGTGCAGGTTAAATATCACTTTCATATGTGACATCCTTAATTCACTCCAAAGGCATCAGCTCTCTCTGGATAGGGTCTCTGACCGATTTATCTTTCTCGGAGCAATTGATCAGCACATATTTCTTGTAGCTATGTGGGCCACCAAAGGATGCCAGACATTTTGTTTCTGAAGTGCATTTGGAAATCCTCAGGAGGCACAGTTTCATTTGGAAGAGTAAAAGTCAGCCCAGAAATATAAGTACAATGAACTTTCTGTGTCCCTTTATCTCTGTGTAAACACTGACTGCCAAGGACTCTTTCCTGGACAGAGCTACCATGATGTGATTACCCCTAGAGTGATCCTGGTGTTGGAAACCTCAACTTTGTCAATTTGATGAGCTTGGTAGCCATGCAGTGTGGCCATTAAGAATGTGCACACATGGATGTGTCTGTGTGGGTCACGATGGCATCACCTTGGGTACTGCACACGACTCCTCGTCCCTTCCTCCCTGGCCTGGTTCTCCTGCTCTGCTTCTGGATTGTCATGAACTGAGCATCTGTCCTTGGTCTCACCTTCTGTCCTGATGTTTTTGTCATGGAGACAGCCACACCTTGACTCAGTCTCCTGAAACCACAGCCGAACACAGCTTCTCCTTTAATCTGTTTTCTCCAAAATACTCACAGGCATCACATCTGACTGCAAAATTTACCCCCCAGTAACTCACAGATTACAGTCCTAAGCTTGCCACCAAATTTGCCATCAATACCTTGTTTTTATGATTATGGTCACAGCATTTTTCTATATCAATATTTCAAGAACAATTTTCATACTTTATTTTCACACTAACAACCCATCAGATTTGCTCCAGAAAATTCCTTTTTGTAAAGTTGAAGAAGCATGGGCCGCAAGCTGCACTTTTTTCCTTCTAAACAAGAAGTGAATTAAATGGGAGTGCTGGGTTTTGTGTCTCAGAGATGGCCAAGCTCACTAGTGTAATCACCATCACATGGAGACCACAAAACCTCTTCACTGCGTCCCCATGTGAAAGACATGCCGTGTTCCACAGATGAATGAGAAACATCTGAGTTACCCTCTGGCCCAGCTGGTGCCAGGGCCGGTCCATAAGAACAGGGGCAGCAGGCTAAGCGCCACCAAGTTCTGGAAAAGAAGACCATGTCCACTTCCTTATCAGTCTCTCACTTGCAGTGAGACTCCAGCCTTGCCCAGTGGCTGAAGGCACATACCCCAGCATCAACCTTCTGTTCTCACTAAGTCCGTTGTGTTTTGGCCCCTTGTGCTCACTCTGCGCGATGGAAGGAAAGCTATCCCGAGTAACTGAGAGAACCAATAATGCCTTCCTGCGTCATTAAGAATGGGCTCTCACTTGTTTTTTTAAGAATACCTGATGAAAGTTTTGATTGTGTTGTTCCTACTTACGTCACTCTGTCCCTAATTAGGCTGGCTGGGGTTTGTATCACAAGGCCTTGCCTTTTCCTCCTCTCGCTCTGGTGAGTGCACGTGCCTTGCCTTGACAACTACTGTTTACTTGGATTTTGCAATTGTTCCCGTGTCCCATTTTATTGTCAAAGTTATGCAACTGACTTTTGAAAATTAATGCACAAACTTCTCCCCATTTTTATATTCGTTGGCACTGAGGATTCTATGGAATAAAAATTATTTGGACAAGACCTGGTCGACGGGTTCTACATCAGTACAAACCTCAGAAGTAAAATATAACAATTTTATCTCCTTCATTGTTTAAATCCACATGTTTGAAACCAAAATGCAATATGTTTTATGAAACTAAACAACTGCAGTGAAACCATAGTAGCTGGGAGAGTTGTTCAAATTATTAGGGCTCTTTTGAGAGGAGGCTCATTTGTTACCCCCAGTGGCTAAGAATCCCTGGGCACAAGCAACCCTGCTGCCTCAGGCTCTCGCCTCAGGTTCAAGTATAGATTACTTCTAGTGGATGCTGTGAAGCTTGGTACTGATATCTAGCAAGATCGAAAGAGTAAATGTTTGGGAGCCGCTGGAGTTGGTTGTTGGTCACGTGTGTGAGTGCGGGACCGAGCAGTGGTGCCTCAGGCAGTCAGGCTACCTCAGCGTTGAAGGAAGTATCCTGCTTGGACAATTACATTCTTGGTTGCTAGGCAACATTAACTCTCAGGATACTACTTTGCAAGTGTATGAAATAAAGGCCCCAACTGTTGGAGTCAGTCCTCCTGCTCATCAGGCAATAGGTGACTCCGCCTGACCCCGGCTGTTGTCCCTTGTCTCTATTTTCTAAATCCTCTTGCCGTTTTCTCCTGGGGACCAGTGAGAGACCATCCATCGACTCCCACAGTAAATACTTCTCCACCACACTTTCCAATACGAAGGTGTCTATGGGTGAGGGATGTGTGTTTCCTGGGGGAGGTTGAGATAATGCACCCAGCCTACTTCCTTGATTATACCAGGACAAACAAAGAGGATAATTGCCCTTTGCCGTTCACTGAAGGAGGAAGAAAAAGAGTAGGAGAGTGAGGGCAATCGGAAGAGGAGTTAAAACAGAGCACACCCATAAGAGCGGTGACACATGAGCGCGAGCTCGTGCAGGCATCGCCATTTGATAACCTCCGTTCACAACAGATCCATTTCCGCTGAAGGCCCTATGAGCCCTACACATTCTTGTGTCCAAAGTCACTGCCTTTGTGGGTAGATGGGGGATATAGAAGTACCTTCATGTGAGCATGCCTACTTTGGTAGAGAAAGTCCTTATGGAAATTTCCCCCGCCCCTCTCACAATGCCCCTCTCACATGTGGATCATACCTGTGGTGCGGACAGGAGCAGGAACCTGTGGGCGCTGTGGAGGGCACAGGCCTCTGACCCACTGGAGATGCTGGTGTAGAAGACTAAGGAGCCCAATCACCTGTCACACTGGCACGGGGTGAATTGCTCAGCCACACATATCAGGCAGTGTGGAAGTGTGTCAAGTGTGGGAGTGGAGGGAAGAAGCCAGGAGAACCAGTCAGTGAGTGGCAGCTGACTTTGGCTCTGCTTCCACATCTAGCTCCTGGTTCCAGCACTCTAGAAGGATCCGGGGTAGGGAACATGAATGAGGTGTTCTCGACCACCAGCTCTCCTCTTTCAGTTTTAAACTGAAGTGCAATATGCCTCCTCCCTTCCTGACCTCCACATGCTCAGTCAGCAAAGCACACGGGTGGGTCAAGACCCGGAGAGTGAGGCTGCTCTTTGTGTTAGTGCTGGGAATGATGCTGGCTTTACTAAACACTGATATTTTCAGGAGCCGCTGTTTCTAAATAGGCGCAGAACTAAAGTATGTGATGGTCAGTGAGTGCATTTAAACAGTATCGATAGCCTGCTCCCCCAATCAGTCATATGACTTGTTCGTGCACAGTTTCCCTGTGACGATGACACTAAGACGGGAGGCCCATGGGCTGTGTCCTCCAGGATCAAGAGCAGGGGGACCTGGAAGAGAAACCAGGATCAGGAGTGCAGAAAGTTGCTCACAGAGTGCTCTGTGAGGGAGGGGATCCCTGGCTATTTGGAGACACAAAGGGACCTAGTAGTGTGCTGGCTTCAGTGTGGCACAGAAAATTAATGAGGCCTCTCCACCTGGACTGCCTGAAGGAGGTAGAGGGGAATCTACAGGAAGCACAGGTCTTGAGCAAAAACTGCGGGCCCAGCACAGAAAGCAGCCTGGAGGTAACATTTGTCAGCAGTGTCCTCGAGCCACCGGGGCCCAAGAGGCGCAGTGTAGGCAGCTGTGAGGGTCAGGCTGAGGAGCTTAATAGTGTTGAAGGCGATCCCTGCAGCCAGAACTCCTGGCCTCATATTGTGGTTCTGCCATCTGCTAGCTCTGCAGAGGAGGGTTCCTTACCTCTCCCTGGGTGTCCCTCCCACGCTGGATGTGAGATGAAGCCCATCTCAGGGAAGAGAAGGTGACACTTCTCGGGTGCTCAGGAGAGTCAGGTTTATGGTTGCTCCTGGCACCCCATCTGACTAGTGCCGCTTTTGCTCTGAAAAGTGCTCTACCTGGCAAAGTATATTCGTGTTTCCCTGCCTAGAAGGTTGCTCTTGCAAAGACACGGAGAAGCTGCAAGAGGGGCTTCCATCCAGTAAGAGCTACACCATCGTGTTGTATTCCTGTTCCAGTGAACAACTTCATCCAAGTAAATGTCCAGTAGGAACTCCGCACTTACTCTGGCTGTTTGATTAAGGGGAGGCCAGAGGTTATGAAGCTGCTGCTACTTTGCAGAAGAAGGAAGAGGGAAGCAGATGGGGCCGAGGGTGCGATAATGAGGAGATGATGGAGCAGGAAGAGGGAAGGAGAATAGAAGGCTGCAGTAGTCGTATGAAATGGTGGCAAAGCTCATGCAGTATGTTTTGCTTGTAATTAAAGACAGCTTTCTCATCCATCTTTCCTGAAGCAGTGCCATCACTGTAGCCTCCAAATTGTCTTGAGTCCAAGTTCCCTTCCTGCTACTTTTTGCAAACAGACCAGAGGCTGCTGCTTCCCCTTGGCACCTGCAAGGGCTCCTGGTTCCCCGCCAGCTGGGTCCTGCAACTCGTCCCATCACTCCTGGGAGGGGGGGGGCAAGGCAGCTCCCTGGGGAATAAATGGCAGCGCTCAGAATGAGCACCTGCGAGTGAGTTCCCTCACCTGTGTCTCACCCGGCAGAACAGCCCACAGCAACCCTGACATGAAGCTGGTGTTGCTCCTTGTGCTGGCTGCCCTCCCATTTTGCTGCTATGCAGGTGAGTTCTGTGCAGAGAATGCAGCCTTTGCCCCGGCTGGTGCCTGTGTCCTTAGGGAAGAAGTTGTGGTCCCTGAGCTTCAGCCCAGGGCAGCCTTAGTTATAGGCAACCAAGAGGCAGCCCCTCCAGGCCTGTGCTTTACTGGAGAGGCACGCAGCGTAACACTGGTCCCAGCATGACCACAGGTGCCATGAAAGGAGGATGGGTCTTGGAATTGGATATTGGAATCAGATCTTTCCGTGGGACAAGGAGGAAAATGATCACCTCTGCACTGGACACCAAGGGGTTTGCTTTGAAGTGCTCGTGAGTCTCCATACGCGTGGGAGGGAACGGAAAACCTTCCAGACAGAAGGCTCAAGCAGCGGAAGATGACCCAGCAGGAAACACGTTGGGGGCCACAGAGCAGAGAGACAGGGCTGATCTGAGGCCTTCCTGCTGGCCCTTAGGCTGCAAGCCCCTGTGAGTTCAGTACTGACTAGGTGGAGGTGTAATTCCTGGGAAGCCCTGTAGTCATGCAGAAGGAAAAAGCCCTGGCAGACAGAACATGCTTGGCACAGACATTGGAAGGTGCTCTGCACATTTCAAATGCTTGTTCACCCTGCCTCAGCCTCCATTTCATGAACTTTCTTCAGACTGGTAAAAAGGCGATGGGCTCGACAACCTGAAAGGAAATTGCAGAGCCGAGCGTCAGCAGCTGCTGTGAGCAGAGCAGCCCTTTCTCTGCACAGGCTGCCACTCATTGTCCCCTCCAGGCCAAGGAATTCTGATTCTCACTGCTACGGGTGCCGAGCAGTTAGAGCTCACAGGGTGAGTGGGCAGCATTCTAGACCCATAAGTTCCAGGGTCCTGGAACTTCCCACAAGATGGTTTCCGTGCTGGCAGTGGGGCCTGATTCTTGTGTTTCCTCCCAGGTTCTGGCTGCCAGCTTCTTGAGGATGTAGTCACCAAGACCATCGACCCCAATGTGACTGTGGCTCAATACACGGAGTTTCTCCGACCTTTCATAGACAGCCAGTTCACTGAACAGGCTGGGGTGAAGTTCAAACAATGTTTTCTCAACCAGTCGAACCAGACACTGGCCAATGTTCAAGTGATGATGGTAATTTCAATTTTCTCTTTCATGCCTCTTAGAATCCGGACCTGGAATGAACAGTCTCTGAGTCTCTGGGTAATGATGACAAAGCAGCTGAGGCACATTCTGTTTGTAAATCACGATTCACACCGGGTGTGATGACGTTTCCTTCATCAAACCTGCATTCCAAGACTGATTTCTACCTTACTTTGAGAATCTTTAGTAAAGTGGAAAAGGCAAAAGAGCAAATAGTCCAGAGATGACTTAGCTACCATCAGTTCCTCCAGATATTTACACACACACACGCGCGCACACACACACACACACACACACACACACACACACACTTTCTATGAAGAGTAAAAATGTGATTTTCAGGAAGCCCTCGCTGGGCATGGTGGTGCGTGCCTATCGGTCCTCACAATCAGGACGCAGAGCACCACCTGCACCACAGGATGATGTGATTGTCCTTATTACAAAGCTAGGCTGGACTCGTCATCCATAGTGTGGATGTCAGGGCTTTGCAGACCACAGAAATCATGGCGGAGGTCCTCGGTCTGTCTTCCATAATTGTAACACCTGAGGCAATAGGGGAACTGAACGAAGTCACATCCTTCATTTGAGGGGAGACTAACAATGCTCAGTTGAAAGACTGATATCACAGTGCTTTACCAGGGCAGCACTTTCATGAGAAATACCTCAGGTATATTTCATTGGAAATTATTTGGAAAGCCACAAAGATTGGAAAAAATATTGAAAGGGTGCCCTTTGAGAAAGGAGTCAGAAGGACTTCATTGGCATCAATAAATGTCACCCTAGTGATAGGACACATGAGGAATAGCCTGCACTGCACTGTTTCCAGAGCTTCCTTGGATGCTACACAGTCATTGAAAACACAGGAAAATCACGGGAGGAAAAGTATTTCATTGTCAAGATTTGACTTTGCAGGGCAGAGGTGAAGAGCTACATGATGTCCCCCTTTCTGTTTTCCAGGACACAATATATAACAGCATGTTCTGTGTGAATTACTAACTTTGCACCAGGTCTTTGTCTCCGAGGACTACAGAACATGGTCAGAAGTGGAATGACCACGCTACAAACCCTTTCCTTCTTTCCTTTCTCTACCTGTAAACTGCAAGACAATTGTTGAAACCTTACATACATGTTCTTTTCAATAAATTCTCTGCAAACACTGAAGCTCCTGTTCATTCTACCACAACTCTGGGGCCTTTGGAAAGTTTTTGTACATGAGCTGATTAAAGAACTGCTGGGTGTTGGGTCAAGCATCCTCAAAAGCACATTTGCCATCCTGTCTGTCCACAGCATGGGCCCTCTCTCTCCTGTAGGGAACATCATTGGTCTGTTGCTTTACCCTGGAAGGAAATAGTGGTGGGTAGGAGGAAAACAAGGACAAGAGACGAGAGCTGGGTGAGGTGGAGTCGCCTCTTATCTGACGGGCAAGAGGACCGACTTCAACATTAGTGGCATTTATTTTGTACCCTTGCAAAGTTAGTATCAGGAGAGGTAATGTTGCCTAGCAACTAATGACTGTAAGTGTCCAGGCAGGATGATTTTTTCAATGCTGAGGTAGCTCGACCGCCTGTGGCGCTCTGGCCCTGTCCCGCCCTCACACGTATGACCAATAAGCAGCTCCAGTGGCTCCCAACACTCCTCAGAAGGGGTTTCTTTGCATCCTCTCATGAGCCTCTCTGAGGTGCTGAAGCTCAGAGGACTTGATGTCAGGCAGTGCTCAGAGTCTGGCTGCCACCACTGTCCTCATGCGTTCTCTGAGCCCTGCCTCTATGGCTCCCAGTTTATGGGAGAAGAGGATGGGAAACCTGTGGAGAGTTTTCTCCTTTCATTCCCTACATAAGATACAGAGTACTATGTGTAGACTCAGGGCCACTTAAATTTGGAGCAAGACAGGGACCATGTCCATGGAGAAACACATCAGTTTAGCTCCATTCTACAGCATGGCTATGGATTTCAGCAGAAATGGCATCTCATAGGAGTTGGCATGATATCTGAATCACACCCTTCTTACATAATAAAAGAATGTTGTAGGAATCACCAGGGGAAAGCAAAATGTGTGTTTTCTAGTTCTTCTGATTGGGACATCAGTAGAGATGACATTTAGGGTTTGCCTACATAGGTCACCTTTATGCAACGTATGGTGTGGTTTAGACTCGAAAGAGAAAAGCAGAGAAGAGAGCTCTTTTCCTCTCCACTTTCCATGTCCTCCTGGACCCACAGTGACCATGGTGTCCAGGCGCTGCTGTGCTGTGGCTGAGTTTAGATGGGTGGAATGTTAGGGAAACGACACACAGCGCCCCCAGATCTGATCCGCAGAACCTTCTTCCCTCCTGTCCTCTGGAACATGTGCCATTACATGGTGCAGTGCAGTTTCCTTTGGGTCACTGAACCTCTGGAGCCACTCCTGAGAACAGCCTGAGAACCTCAGGGACCACACAGAGCCAGAGTGTGTGAGGACAGAGCTTGGGTGTGAGTTGCAGCACATCACTGTTACTGTGGCAGTCATTTAGATCTTTGTGTTGTATCTTTTCCTGGAGCGGTATATTATCGCTGGTGTTATTGAAAAAAGCCAGGCAGTGGTGACAAGAAAGAGGAAATTGATCTCGATTACAGTACTTTATCATTTTCCAATTTCTGCCAAGTGCACCTCCACATCCCCTAAACCTGTAAGGATGCACCCCTTCCCTTCCATGATGCTCCATCCCATTTGTCCTGGAAAACTCTGCTGGGGTCCCATGTGAAAATGGTAGTGTCTGTTGTGCAAACCCCTGACATAATACAGAAATGAGCCTGTGGATCAAGAGGTACATGTATTCTGAAGCTAAAAAGAGCAGATCAGATACTCAGAAAGCCCTAGTGCATGACTCCCCACTATTTCCTACTTGGTCCTATTTCTGAGGTGTACATTTCCTAAAAATACACAGTAACAAGTGAAAAGTTTTACAGATAATTTACTTCCATTTTACCCTCATGAATATACACAGTCTGTATTAATTTTTCCTAGTGGCCTACTTCAACTGAATGTATTCCTCTTTCTTAATTTGTGGGGAAAAGGTAAGACAAAAAGTTCATAATAAAATAATAGGAGAACAATAAACATGCCATAGCATGTTGTTATCTTTAAAGCAGTTATTCTGAGTACAAGATTTGGATGTACCTGTTTCTCCAGTCGATATTAGCATGAACCTCCCTTTTCAATGAACTAAGAGACACTAACAGTATAACTGGCTTCCATATTTTCCCTTTTCCTTTCTGTCCTTTGCCCTCTCCCAAATACTAGTGCTCTTTTCCTTTGGAACAATGACTTTCCATTCTGCAGTACCTATTGTACACTTTAGATCTTCTTTACTCTTCAGTTTCTCACATCATGGAGACAATATAGCGTTTACACATGTGAGTCTGCTTTATATCACTTATGAGTATGGTCTCAAGTTGCATCCATTTACCTATAAAAATCTGAAGTTTATCCTTCTTTGTGGCTGAGCCATACTCCATTGTATTATAAGAGCACATGTCCTTTATGCATCCCTCAGTTGGTGGAACTTTGTGTTGTTTCCAAGGGGTAGGCATTACAAATTATGCTGCCTTGAACGTGGTGCACATTCATCACTGTGGTATGATGTCTGTAATTCTTCCAAGAAGATGCCCAGCAGGGAAATAGCTGAGTTAAATCGGACCTCTAATCCTAAGAAACTGAGGGTTTTCCATACTGATCTCCACAGTGGCTGTGCCAGTCTGCACTCCCAGCAACAGTGGAGAAAGGTTCCATTTTCCCCACAGCCTCTGCAGCATTTGCCATTAGTTGTTTTCTGGATGATAGCCATTCTTTCTGGAGTGAGATGGAATCTCAGTGTTGTCTTAATTTCCATCTCTCCAATGACCAATGATGTTGACCATTTTTTCATGCATTTGTTTTCCATTTATATTTCTTCATCTGAGAAGCGCATAGTCATCTCAGATGCCCACTTTTGGACTGGGTCTTTGAATTCGGGAGGGGTCTGCTTTTCTTCAATTCTTTATATGTTCTAGATGTAAGACATTTTTCTGAGGGACAGAGGGCTAAATTTTTCCCCTACACTGTTGGTTTTCTTTCCACTCTGTTGGTGATTTCTTTTGATGTGCAAAAGCTTTGTATTGTTATTTAGTTTTTGTCATGCTGGATTTGTGTATTCAAGGCAAGAACTCTACCACTGAACCACATCCCCAGCCCACAAAAGCTCTGTAATATGATGAGATCCCAGTTATTGATGCTTAGAAGTATTGCCCATGCTGTATGGGTTTTGTTAATGAACTCTCTGCCTACACCTATGTCTTCAAGATTTCTACCTACTTTTTCTTCCAGTAAATTTAGTATTTTCTTTCTTTCTTTCTTTCTTTCTTTCTTTCTTTCTTTCTTTCTTTCTTTCTTTCTTCCTTCCTTCCTTCCTTCCTTCCTTCCTTCCTTCCTTCCTTCCTTCCTTTCTTTCTTTCTTTCTTCTCTCCCTCTCCTTTGTTCCTTCTCTATTCTTTCTTCTCTTTTCTATTCTTCTCTTTTCTCTTGCTGCTGGAAGAAAATAGCTGACTTCTAGAATTAAGGAAGGAAAGGTTTATTTACCTTATAATTTATGGAGGTTTCAGTCCATACTAGGCTGGCTACAAGGCAGAGTGGTGCATGGCAGAAGGCTACAGTTCATGGCGGTGGAGCACAGCAAAGTAACAAGGACAAAAGGGAGGAATGGTAGCAAGCAACCTCTTTCCTTCCCTTACATTGAATGCAAACTAGCCACCCCAGGGCGGTTGTAACACTCACACCCATAATCTCAGCACTGGATCATGGATCAATCACAAATCCTAGAAACCTGCCCCATGACTGCATGAGGATTTGGGGGGACATGCAGACACAAACCATAACCTTGCACACTGACCCCCCGAAGACTCACGCACATTCCTGTATACAAATGGAATTTCAGCTCACCTCTAAGAGTTGCTAAAATCCTAACAGTTTCAGCATTGCTGAAAAGTCCAAGTCCCAAGTCTCCTCTGAGGTGCAAGGCGAACTCTTAGCTATGAGCTACTGTAAAATGAAAAGTTAAACACTTCCATCACTCAATGGCACAAAATAAACATTACCATTCCAAAAGGCACAAATGGGAATCAGAGCAAGTCCAAGATACTGAAGCAAGTCCAAAATCCAGCAGGGCAAACATTAAGTTCTGTAGTTCCACATCCAGTATCTCAAGAAAGTAAACAGCAAAAGTAGGAAATTAACATCAAGTAAACAGCATGACAAGAATAAGCCAATGTATAACAGTTATAACCATTAATGCAAATGGCCTCAATTCACTAGTCAAAAGAAACAGACTGGCAGAGTTGATTAAGAGACAGAATCTCACATTATCCTCTTTACAGGAAAAACACTTTACTCAAAAGCAAATCTACAGACTTAAAGTCAAAGGTTGGAAAACAATCCTCCATGTAACAGGTTCCCAGAAAAAAGCAGGGGTAGCTGTTATGCTTGCAGACAATATAAACTTCAAACTAATAACAATGAAAAGAGACAAAGAAGGCCACCGTATACCAATTAAGAGAAAACTGCAAGAGGAAGAGATAACAATCCTAAACATGTATGCCCCACATAGTGGAGCACCAAACTAAGGCAAATCTTAACAGACATAAAACAACCAAATAAACAATAACACTATTGTAATAGGGGCCTAAATACCCCTTGGATGCAAAGAGACAGGTCAAATGGACTAAAACTCAGCAAAGATATAACAGAACTCAACCAAATCTGCGAACAAATGGACTTAGTAGGTGTTTACAGAGTGTCCTAACCCACAAAACCAGAATTCACATTCTTTTCAGCTGCACATGGGACTTTCTCTAAAATAGACCACATTCCAGCCCATAGAGCATACCTACCTAAATGAAAAGGGTTGAAATTATCCCATGCATATTATCTGACCACAGTGCAATGAAATTGGAAATTAACGACAAAGGAAATTTCAAAAACTCTATAAACATTTGGAAATTAGACAACAACCTCAAGAATAACCAATGGGTCACAGAAGAAATTAAAGAAGAAATTTAAAAATACCTACAGACAAATGAAAAAACAAATACAACTTATAGGAATCTGTGGGATGTAATGAAAGCAGTCCTCACAGGGAAATTTATAGCAATGAACTCACACATAAAGAAAACAGAAAGACAACAAATAAATAGCCTAATGTTACACCTCAAACTTCTAGAAAATGAACAAGTCAAGCCCAAGGCCCAAAGAAGGGAGGAGATTATAAAGTGTAGGGCAGAAATTAATGCAATTGAGACGAAGAAAACTCTACAAAAGATAAGCGAATCAAAGAGTTGGTTTTTTAAAAGAGTAAGTAAAATTGATAAACCTCTAGCCAATCTTACCAAAAAAAGAAAGAACTCAAATTCATGCAATAAGGAATGAAAAGGATGAAATCACTACAGATCATACAGAAATTCAAAAGATCATTAATACCTACTTTGAGAATCTTTACTCCAATAGGATAGAAAACTCAGAAGAAATCGACAGATTCCTAGAAATATACGAATTGCCAAAGTTGAACCAGGAAGATATAAAAACCCCGAACAACCCAATAACAATTAATGAGATTCAAAATGTCATTAAAAACTTACCAACAAAGAGGAGCCCACGCCCTGATGGATTCACAGCAGAATTTTATAAAACATTCAGCGAAGATTTAATGCCAACACTCCTCAAACTCTTCAATGAAATTGAAAAGGAAGCAATTCTCCCTAACTCATTTCTGGAAGCAAGAATTATACTGAGAGCAAAACCAGAGAAGCACCCAACCAGGAAAGAGAACTATAGGCCAATCTCCCCAATGAACATAGATGCAAAGATACTCAATAAAATACTAGCTAATAGAATGCAGCGAATCATAAGGAAAATTATACACCATGACAAGGTTGGATTTATTCCAGGAATGCAGGGATGGTTCAATATTTGCAAATCAATTAATGTAATATACCATATCAATAGAGCCAGAGACAAAAACCACATGATCATCTCAATAGATGCGGAAAAAGCTTTTGATAAAGTCCAACATGCATTAATATTAAAAATCCTAGAAAAAATAGGAACAGATGGCCTCTACCTCAATCTAATCAAAGCCATCTATGAAAAACCAACAACCAACATCATACTAAATAGACAAAAGCTGAAAGCTTTTACTTTAAAATCAGGGACAACACAAAGATGTGTGCTGTCACCTCTCCTCCTGTTCAATATAGTTCTAGAAGCATTAGCCAGAGCAAATAGAGAGTGAAATATAAAGATACGGATAGGAAAGGAAGAATTTAAACTATCACTATTTGCAGATGACATGATACTTTACATGGAAGACCCCAAAAACTCCACAAGAAGACTCCTTCAATTAATCAACAAATTCAGCAGAGTAGATGGATACAAAGTCAACACCCAAAAATCAATAGCATTCCTATACACAAGCAACAAACAGAATGAGAGAGAAATTAAGGAAACCATACCTTTTACAATAGCATCCAAGAAATTGAAATATTTAGGAATCAATCTAAGAAAAAAGGTAAAAGAGCTATTCAATGAAAACTACAGTACTCTGAAAAAGAGATCGAAGAGGATTTCAATAAATGGAAAAACATTCCCTGCTCATGGTTAGAAAGAACCAACATTGTGAAAATGGCCATACTACCAAAATTGTACAGATTCAACTTAATTCTCATTTAACTGCCATCAGCATACCTCACAGATCTAGTGAAAGCATCCCTTAAATTCATCTGGAACCAGAAGAAACTCAGAATAGCAAAAGCAATTCTGGGCCACAAGGACAAGTCAGGTGGAATCACAATCCCTGACCTGAAATTATACTACAAAGCTACTGTAATAAAATCAACCTGGTACTGGCTCAAAAAGTGACATGAAGATCAATGGAACAGAGTTGAAGATGCAGCCACAACCACAAACACACTCAGCCACCTAATCTTTGACAAAGGGGCCAAACAATCTCACTGGAAGAAAGATAACCTCGTCAATAAATGGTGCTGGAGAAATTGGCTTGCCACCTGCCAAAGACTGAAAATAGACCCAAATCTATCACCATGCACAAAACTCAAGTCAAAATGGGTCACAGATCTCAATATTAAAACAGAAACACTAAGTGGGCCCCACGGATGATCCGCAGTGGGCCCCGCGGATGATCCACTGTGGGCCCTGTGGCTGCTCGGCTGTGGGCCCCACAGATGATCCACAGTGTGCCCCGCAGCTGCTCCGCTGTGGGCCCCATGGCTGCTCTGCAGTGGGCCCCGCAGATGATCTGCTGTGGGCCCCGCAGCTGCTCCACTGTGGGCCCCGTGGCTGCTCTGCAGTGGGCCCCGCGGCTGCTCTGCTGTGGGCCCCGCAGATGATCTGCTGTGGGCCCCGCAGCTGCTCTGCAGTGGGCCTTGTGGCAGCTCCGCTGCTGCTCTGCAGTGGGCCTGGTGGCTGCTCCACTGAGGGCCCCCCTCAGGGCATCTCATGGACTGGACCCGCCCCCACCCATAGCACGATGACAGGGTGGAGCTGGGTGGTCCACTGTGAGCATATGTGCTTTTCCACCTCCGACCATGGCAGTTTGTATACACCCATGTATGTTATAGTATAGTCTGAGGCAGCTATATCTCTTCCGAAGGCGAGAGTCCAGGGGTATAGATAAACCCAGGAGTACAGTTATTATCACAGGGAAGATGACTGATTGAGTGGTAGAGCAATGGAGATGAGGGAGGGAAAAATTGAGTGATCAAACGGGCCATCATCTGTGTAACTGAGTAACAAAGGTGAAGGTAACATTATGTAGGATAGCATCCAGAGCTAATTCCCTTCTATGTTCTCTATAATTCTGTATTTCCTCAATCGTTTTTGTATTAACAGAAGTGAAGATGACTTTATATTATACAGCATCCAGTGCAAATCCCCTACTATCTTCTCTATAATTTGGTATTTCCTTTAATGTTTTTGTGTTAACTAATGTGAAGATAACTATGTAATACAACATCCAGTGCTAATTCCCTACTATATCCTGTATAACTTTGTATTTTCTGTATTGTTTATGGCTTTTCTGGTTCATATGTCTCCATTCTTTTGTCTTTAAAATAAAATTTTAAAAAATAAAATAAAAATAAAAATAAACAGAAACACTAAACCTATTGGAAGAGAAAGTTGGTAAAAACCTTGAAGACGTAGGAGTAGGCAGAGAGTTCATGAACAAAAATCAAACTGCAAGGGAAACACTTCAAAGAATCAAAAACTGGGGCTTCATTTTACTGAAAAGTTTTTGCACATCTAAAGAAATCACCAGCAGAGTAAAAAGAAAACCCACACATTGCAAAAAAATCCTAACTGGCTGTTCCTCGGACAAAGACCTTCTACCTAGAACATACAAAGAATTGAAAAACATGAACCTGTCCAAATTCAAAGACCCAATCCAGAAATAGGCATCTGAGATGAATACACACTTCTCAGATAAAGAAATACAAATGGCAAATAAATATATGAGAAAAAGTTCTATATATTTAGTCATTCAAGAAATGCAAATGAAAATAACATTGAGATTTCATCTCACCCCAGTAAGATTGGCCAGCATCGAGAAATCATCCAATAACAAATGCTGGCGAGGCTGTGGAGAAATAGCAACTCTGCTGTGCTGCTGGTGGGAATGCAGACTTGTGAAACCACTGTGGAGATCGGTTTGGAGATTGCTCAGCAAACTAGATCTAGAGGTCCCATTCAACCCAGCTATTCCCCTTTTGGGTATTTTCCCAGAAGATCTGAAAGCATCATATCACCCATGTTTATAGCAACACAATTTATAATAGCTAAATCGTGAAATCAACCCAAATGTTCATCCACAGAGGAATGGATTAAAAAACTGTGGCAATGGCCCTGAATGAAGGCCAGCAGTTTTCTGTAGCTGTTGGTTTCAAGCAGGAGCCGAAAGTGGTATCTTTCTATGGTCTGTTGGCCATTTCAGAACTTTAGAAGTGTAATGGTCAATTCATTAGAAAGTAACAAATAACTAAAATTTTATGAGAGAACTTCAAGATGGCGACTGGGTAGGCAACAGAGAGAACCTTCCGGAGTAATGCCACTCAGACGAAGTACAGAACAGAAAGAGGTGGGTATCCTGAACTCAGGAAGGATCTGAAAGGGGAATTGAAGCCCTCGGAAAGGCTAAGCAAAACCTCTGCTGGAGGAAAGGATCGGAGATCCGCCATGGCGCAGTCAGAGGGAGAGGAGAAGGAGGAAGTCACCGCTCCAAGCACACCCATGGCCTGCGCCCTCGTTCTGGCATTCGCAGCTTCAGCTTCGGAGGCCCACGCTCACAGAAGCCTCCCAACTCGGCCAGAGGAGAGCGGATTTCAGAGAGCTGGTCCAAGGCTGAAGACAGGTGGGCCCAGCCAGGAAAGGAGGCAACGGTGGTTGGTAGCAGTTATCGAACCCAGTATGAGAATGAGAGGTTGGGACAGCCAGTGGGGCAGAGTCCCCACCCTGTGGCAACCTTCCTAATCAGTGCCTGCAGAGAATCAATGCAACTAGTACACAGTGCACCATGCCCGGATCTGCGCCTGACTTGAGATGGTGGCCCCCTGCCTCTCAGCTGGGTGAGCAGCTACCGGCAGAGAGCAGCGGGGAACCTCAGTGGTGAGCCACGGCAGCTCTCAGGGATCCGGCCGAGGAGAGGACGGGGCTCCAGCACCACAACAGGAAGGAGATGCAGATGGAGGTGGATCACGTGGCTCCATGCCTTTCTCACTCCAACATCAGGCAGGAAGCATGAGCTGGGTTGCCAGGGTTGAGCTCCCACCCTGAACTCTCTCTGGGAGCACACTGAGTATCAGCAGCTTGAGCAAGCACCGCCTATTCCTGGCAACAATGGGACGAATCCACAGTCTTCATGACTCACCCCAAACTATTAATGTGTGCACCAACAGGGTCTCCTTACAGCTTGAACATATGAACCTTGCATGACCCCGCTGCTGCTCCGCTGTGGGCCCTGGAGGCTGCTCCGCAGTGGGCCCTGCGGCTGCTCCACAGTGGGCGCTGGTGACTGCTCTGCAGCGGGCCCCGCGGCTGCTCTGCTGAGGGCCCCGCGGATGCTCCGCTGTAGGCCCCGCGGATGCTCCACAGGGGGCCCCACAGCTGCTCCACTGTGGGCCCTGTGGCTGCTCCGCTGTGGACCCCACAGCTGCTCTGCAGTGGGCCCTGGTGGCTGCTCTGCAGTGGGCCCCGTGGCTGCTCCACTGTGGGCCCCGCGGCTGCCCCTCAGTGGGCCCTGGCGGCTGCTCCGCAGTGGGCCCTGCGGCTGCTCTGCTGCAGTGGGCCCTGCGGCTGCTCCACTGTGGGCCCCGCGGCTGCTCCACAGTGGGCCCTGGCGGCTGCTCTGCAGTGGGCCCTGGCGGCTGCTCCACTCTGAGCCCCATGGCTGCTCCACTGTGGGCCCCGCGGCTGCTCCACTGTGGGCCCCGCAGCTGCTCCGCAGTGGGCCCTGGCAGCTGCTCCACAGTGGGCCCTGGCGGCTGTTCCACTGTGGGCCCCGTGGCTGCCCCACAGTGGGCCCCGCAGCTGCTCCACTTTGGGCCCCATGGCTGCTCCACTGTGGGCCCTGCGGCTGCTCTGCTGAGGGCCCCGCTGAGGGCGCCTCATGGACTGGACCTGCCGCCACCCATAGCACAGTGACGGGGTGGAGCTGGGCGGTCTGCTGTGAGCGTATGTGCTTTACCACCTCCGACCATGGCAGTTTGTATACACCCATGTATGTTATAGTATAGTCTGAGGCAGCTATATGTCTTCCCAAGGCGAGAGTCCAGGGGTATAGATAAACCCAGGAGTACAGTTATTATCACAGGGAAGATGACTGATTGAGTGGTAGGGCAACGGAGATGAGGGAGGAGAAGAACTGAATGATCAAATGAGCCATCATCTGTGAAACTGAGTAACAAATGTGAAGGTAACATTATGTAGAACAGCATCCAGAGCTAATTCACTTCTGTGTTCTCTATAATTCTGTATTTACTCAATTGTTTTTGTATTAATGGAAGTGAAGATAACTTTATATTATACAATATCCAGTGCAAGTTCCTTACTATCTTCTCTATAATTTGGTATTTCCTTTAATGTTTTTGTGTTAACTAATATGAAGATAACATTATGTAATACAACATCCAGTGGTAATTCCCTACTATATTTTGTATAATTCTGTATTTTCTGTATTGTTTATGGCTTATTCTGGTTCATATGTCTCCATTCTTTTGTCTTTAAAATAAAATTTTAAAAAAACTGTGGCATTTTTACACAATGGAATATTATTCAGCTATAAAGAAGGACAAGCTGGAGGCTTTTTCAGCAAATTGTCACTATTAGAGACCATACTCATAAGTGAGGTAAATCAGATGTGCATGTGCAAACAGCATATTGTATCATTAGTGTAGGAACCTGGAGGTGGGAATATAAATTGGGAGGTATGAAGGGAGACTGCTCAAACATAGAGAGCAATCAGGATGAAGGGAAAGAGAAAAGGAAGAGGGGGATAGTTGTGTAGGTATGTATATATGTGCAGGATAGCTGACATGGTTGCACTACTGTGTCATGTAGTTTGATGTAAGGAATAATTGATGATTAATTGTTTGATCAATCTTGTATGCCTATTTGTATTGTCCTGAGCATACACTTTGAAGTTATCAATATGTAATACAACAACCATTGTTGATCCCCTGCCACCCTATCTCTAATTCAGTTTTTGTACTCTTCTTGTGTTACTGTGTGTCTGTTTGTTGGTGTTTTTGTTCTTTTACTTTTAAAATAAAAAAAATAAAGAAATCACCAGCAGAGTAAAAAGAAAACCCACAAATTGGGAAAAAAATCTTAACTGGCTGTCCCTCGGACAAAGATCTTCTATCTAGAACATATCAGGAATTAAAAAACATCAACCTGCCCAAATTCAAAGACCCAGTCCTAGAATGGGCATCTCAGATGAATACCCACTTCTGAGATAAAGAAATACAAATAGAAAATAAATACATGAAAAAATGTTCAATGTGATTAGCCATTCAACAAATGCAAATTAAAACAACATTGAGATTTCATCTCACCCCAGGAGAAATGACCAGCATTAAGAAATCAACCAATGACAAATACTGTAGAGGCTGTGGAGAAATAGGAACTCTTCTGCACTGCTGGTGGGAATGCAGACTAGTGAAACCACTGTGGAAATTGGTTTGGAGATTCCTCAGCAACCTAGGTCTAGATATCTCATTCAATCCAGCTATTCCCCTTCTGGGTATTTTCCCAGAAGGACTGAAAACATCATATCACAGCCACATATGTGCACCCATGTTTATAGCAGCTCAAGTTGTAGTAGCTAAATTGTGGAAGCAACCCAAATGTCCATCTACTGAGGATAGGATAAAAAAATTGTGTCAATTTTATATAGTGGAATATTACTCCACTATAAATAAAGAAACACACTTGAGGCTTTTATAGATAAATGGTCACAACTAGAGACCATACTCAGAAGTGAAATAAATCAGATGTGCATGTGTAAGCAACATATTGTATCACTAGTGTAAGAATCGGAAAGTGTGAATATAAATTAGGAGGTATGACATATGAATGGAAACTGCTCAAAAGTAAAGAGTAACCGAGATGAAGGGAAAGAGAAAAGGAAGAAAGGAATAATTATGCTGTATGTATGTATATTCAGGATAGGTAACATACTTGTCTACTGACTTCTGTCACTTTTTTGTAAGGAACAGTTAATGATTAGTTGTTTGATCAGTCTTGCATGTCTATATTTGTCTTCCTGAGTATACACTTTGAAGTTATCAATATATGACATAAAAACCATTGTTAATTCTCTGTCACCTTGTAATTCAGTTTTGATTGTACTGTTTTCATGCTACTTTGTAAGTGGCTGTCTGTTAATAGGTTTTTGTTCTTTCACTTTAAAAAAACGAAAAGAAAAATACCTACAAACAAATGAAAACGTAAGTACAACTTACAAGAATCTGTGGGATGCAATACAAGTAGTCGTCAGAGGGAAACTTGTAGTGCTGAACTCACACATAAGGAAAACAGAAAGAGAACAAATAAATAGCCTAATGCTGCACCTCAAACTTTTAGAAAAAGAAGAACAAGTTAAGCCCAAAGCCCAAAAAAGGGAGGAGATTATAAAGATCAGGGCAGAAATTAATGCAGTTGAGACAAAGAAAGCCCTCCAAAAAATAAATGAGTCAAAGAGCTGGTTCTTTGAAAGAATAAATAAAATTGATAAACCCCTAGCCATCCTTATCCAAAAAAGGAAGGAAAGAACTCTAATTTATGCAAGAAGGATGAAAAGGATGAAATTACCACAGATTCTACAGAAATTTAGAAGATCATTAATACTTACTTTGAAAATCTTTACTCCCATATGATAGAAAGCTCAGAAGAAATGGACAGATTCCTAGATATGTACAAATTACCAAGGTTGAGTCAGGAAGATATAAAACTCCTCAACAACGCAATATCACTTAATGAGATTGAAAATGTCATTAAAAACTTACTGAAAAAAAAAAAAGCCCAGGCCCTGAAGGATCCACAGCAAAATTTTACAAGAAATTCAGGGAAAATTTAATACCAACCCTTCTCAAACTCCTCAGTGAAATGGAAAAGGAAGCAATTCTCCCTAACTCATTTCTGGAGGCAAGTATTACACTGATACCAAAACCAGAGAAAGACCCAACTAAGAAAGAGAATTACAGACCAATCTCTCTAATGAATATAGATGCAGAGATACTCAGTAAAGTACTAGCAAATAGAATGCAGCAAATCATCAAGAAAATCGTATGCCACGACCAAGTTGGATTCATTCCAAGAATGCAGGGATGCTTCAATATTCACAAATCAATTAATGTTATACACCATATCGATATAACCAAATACAAAATCCATCTGATCATCTCAATAGATAGAGAAAAAGCTTTTGATGAAGTCCTATATGCATTCATGATAAAAACTCTATAGAAAATGGGGATACATGGCCTTTACCTCAACCTGATCAAAGCCATCTATGACAAGCCAACAGCCAACAAGTACTAAATGGACAAAAGCTGAAAGCTTTTACTTTAAAATCAGGGACAACACAAAGATGTCTGCTGTCACCACTCCTGTTCAACATAGTTCTAGAAGCATTAGCCAGAGCAATTAGACAAGAGAGAGAAATAAAATGAATAAGGATAGGAAAGAAGTAAAACTATCACTATTTGCAGATGACATCATACTTTACATGGAAGACCTCAAGAACTCCACAAGAAGACTCTTTGAATTAATCAACAAATTCAGCAGTGTAGCTGGATACAAAGTCACCATCCAAAAATTAATAGCATTCCTGGACACAAACAACAAACAGACTGAGAGAGAAATTAGGGAAACCATACCTTTCACAATAGCATCCAAGAAATTGAAATATTTAGGAATGAATTGCCGAATAACTTACATCTTGATTTTTATGTGTCTGGGTGTAGATTTATTTTAGTCACGGTTAATTTGAATTCTACATGCATCAATTAACTGTCTACCACATTTTCCCCCATGATTGGGAAATTTTTTATTACTTCTGTAAATAGTCTGTTTATGTCATGCATGTTGCCTTCTGCTCCTTCACTGACACCTATCAGTCTGATATTATTCTTCTTTACCTCATCTTGTAGCTGTTGAATGGTTATTTTCTTGTTTTTTGTTAATTTTCAGGGATCTTTCCTTTCATGATCACTTGCTTTAATGCTGTGACCAAGGTTTGAAAGTTTATCTTCAGTTTTGTTCAAGTGAGTTTTCTAGCTTTCAATTGAATATTTCTTTCCTGAATATCTCTTTGAAGTTGTTTCATGAATCACAATTCTTTCATATATTGTTCATTCAAGGTTTCTATGATTTTTTTTCTCCTCTATTTTTTTATATGTGTCTTCTTTTGATATGCTGAGCCATTCTTTCATTATGGTGAATATTCCTTTTTTTACCTGAGAGGTCATTTCTGATCTGATTTCCTCTATAGCCTCATGTAGTTGGTTCTTTACTTTAGTTGCTATAATTTCAGAAATTGCAGGTGTGACTTTCAAGTTCTTGTATGTGATGTTACCTGGAATTGTTCTGGGTGGGATGGAAGTCTGAGATTGCATTTGGCACCCTTTTTGTCTTTTCTGAAGCTCCCTAGGTTTCCCAGGACTGTCTCAGGATGGTGGTGGTTGTGGTGAGAACAGGGGAACTCATATCTCCCAAGCAGTTCACCAAAGCTCCTGAGGCTGCCCAGGATTCAGCATCCTTGCTGCAGTGGTGGTGTGGCACAACACAAGGTCTCAGGCTCCCAGGTAGTCACCAAGTTTCCGGGTACTTCTTGGAATGCATGGTCATTCATGAGCAGAGGAAGGACATGGAATCTCAGACTCCCAGTTAGCTCACAGAGTCTCCTGAGGTTTCCTGGGACCCAGAGTCCTTCTCACAATGGTGACTGGGGGCTTTCTGGTGTTTCACATTTTACTTCCTTCATGTTCTGCTTTCCCCATCCCCTGTTTTATTACTATTTTTAACCTTTACACATTTTCATTTTGTTGATCACATGCAATGATAGTTGAATTCTTTTCCATTGTTAAATGTGATATAGCTATTGCTTGTAATAGATGTTTTCTGTATATCAATATTTGATTTGTCCAAAAATGTAAATAAGATGGCCAGGGATATACCTCAGCAGTGCAGCACCTGCCTGCCAAGCTTGACATTCTTAGTTCAATTCCCAGCAACAAAAAGAAGTGTAAATAAAGATCAAAATGTATAGCAGAATTGTGAAACAGGAAGGAAATATTTCAATGGGATGGGGAGTAAGGGGTGGGGTTGAGGAAAGGAAAAGAAAAGATAAAATCAGAAAATAAGGAACAAATGGAAACATAGCTTTTGTAAATAAGGAGGAGAAGTGGAGTTAAATGGATGTAGGGAATGAGGAAAAAGAATTGTTATATTCATACAGATGGAAACTCCCTAAAATGAAGCGATCATTATGTATATGATACAGAAATTGAGTCTATTGAGAAAGGCACTCACAAGAAAACCGAAAAGGCCTAAACAAACAGAGCTTTATTGGTGCCAGCTGACAGACAGTCTCTTACCAGGACCAGAGAAGATGTCTGCTCTGATCTTGGGCTCACATTCAGTACATTGTAGGTTTCTATAGTAACCATTACCTCATTTTTGGGAATCTTACAAGAATGTCACACAATTATCACAAAGTTTACTTCTTCCACAAGGTGAGACAACCAAATTCCAAATGACCGTTGCAGTTTAACTTTTACCCCACTTCCCAATTTGTCCTGTTTGTTCTGTTCCGATTTTATGATTCTGCTAGGCTCTGAGTTGATAACTAACCAAGGCAACTAGGGAGAACTACAGCTTAATTGAACTTTAACTGCCTTCTTTTAATATGGAATTAAAAAGAGAAAATTGATACTCTCTTGCCCTGTCATATACTCCTAAATTGTACCAATAATAAAACTATTTTGCTTCTCTTTGTTGCACATCTTTGCTACAGATATCTTTCCTCTTCTCAAAGGTGGTATATTTGTACATATTATTTCTTCTTATGATGTGTGAATATTTTGTTTTGATTCTGTCATTACTGTTGACTTATTTTCAATGTTAAAGGTCATGTTATTTCTTCTAAATCATTTTATACTGTTCCCTCTTGCCTGATTTATCTTTGTGATGCAACATCAGGGCAGGTCATTTTCTACTCTCTGAGTGGTAATGAAGATGAAGTGTAAAGAGGACTCAGATACTAAGAAGAACCTCAAATAACTGCTGGACAGGTTGAAGATATATGAAAACAGGAAAACAGACAAACACAGCTACGAATCACAGGGAAACAGAATATAGGTGGAGATTTTCACTATAGGGACATATGATCTGCTCAGACTAAGCCTCAAACTCAGAGTAATAAATAACAGTGGCTATGTGAGCTGGCATACTCCTATAGTGACAGCACTCAGGAGGCTGAGGTAGAATTGGAGAAAGTTTGATGATGCCAGCCTCAAAACTGCAAAGGTGAAAGACTTTGCTTTGAGAAGAAACCCATAAAGTGTCATGTTCCAGAATAGAGGCAGCAGCTGCAGTGGGTTCCAGAATGGTGGCAGCATAGAGAATTTGTTCCTCAGAATCAGGTTCAGAGTGCTCAGTGATCCAGGCACTCTACCCCTATGGTCAAGAGAGAGAAAAGCTTTGCTATGGTTCCAGGTGGGAACAGAGCTTTACATCATCCATGTGGTGCTGGTTTTAGGCACACACAGAGTACAAGAGTTCTGAGGTTAAGAAGGCTTCCACTTTGATCTCAGGACAAGGCCTGGGAGGCCAGGCAGTGAGTGTGCCCATAAGACGGCAATGTGTGAAGCTGTGAGTGTGCAGCAAAAGGTGCACTGGAGACCTCAGAAGTTTGGAAAAGCTAGAAATGTGGATTGTCTGAGGAAAGCTGCAAGAAGGAAGCAAAAAAGCCCCAAGAGAGAAGCCATGGGAGTTGTAACCACTGAAAGTGCCATAGGGATGGAATCGTGCAAGCCCTTTGGAGCTCACAACATGCCACGACTTGCTTGAGATACTGGATGTGGAACTACAGAACTTAATGTTTGCCCTGCTGGATTTTGGACTTGCTTCAGTATCTTGGACTTGCTCTGATTCCCATTTGTGCCTTTTGGAATGGTAATGTTTATTTTGTGCCATTGAGTGATGGAAGTGTTTAACTTTTCATTTTACAGTAGCTCATAGCTAAGAGTTCGCCTTGCACCTCAGAGGAGACTTGGGACTTGGACTTTTCAGCAATGCTGAAACTGTTAGGATTTTAGCAACTCTTAGAGGTGAGCTGAAATTCCATTTGTATACAGGAATGTGCGTGAGTCTTCGGGGGGTCAGTGTGCAAGGTTATGGTTTGTGTCTGCATGTCCCCCCAAATCCTCATGCAGTCATGGGGCAGGTTTCTAGGATTTGTGATTGATCCATGATCCAGTGCTGAGATTATGGGTGTGAGTGTTACAACCGCCCTGGGGTGGCTAGTTTGCATTCAATGTAAGGGAAGGAAAGAGGTTGCTTGCTACCATTCCTCCCTTTTGTCCTTGTTACTTTGCTGTGCTCCACCGCCATGAACTGTAGCCTTCTGCCATGCACCACTCTGCCTTGTAGCCAGCCTAGTATGGACTGAAACCTCCATAAATTATAAGGTAAATAAACCTTTCCTTCCTTAATTCTAGAAGTCAGCTATTTTCTTCCAGCAGCAAGAGAAAAGAGAAGAATAGAAAAGAGAAGAAAGAATAGAGAAGGAACAAAGGAGAGGGAGAGAAGAAAGAAAGAAAGAAAGGAAGGAAGGAAGGAAGGAAGGAAGGAAGGAAGGAAGGAAGGAAGGAAGAAAGAAAGAAAGAAAGAAAGAAAGAAAGAAAGAAAGAAAGAAAGAAAGAAAGAAAATACTAAATTTACTGGAAGAAAAAGTAGGTAGAAATCTTGAAGACATAGGTGTAGGCAGAGAGTTCATTAACAAAACCCATACAGCATGGGCAATACTTCTAAGCATCAATAACTGGGATCTCATCATATTACAGAGCTTTTGTGGGCTGGGGATGTGGTTCAGTGGTAGAGTTCTTGCCTTGAATACACAAATCCAGCATGACAAAAACTAAATAACAATACAAAGCTTTTGCACATCAAAAGAAATCACCAACAGAGTGGAAAGAAAACCAACAGTGTAGGGGAAAAATTTAGCCCTCTGTCCCTCAGAAAAATGTCTTACATCTAGAACATATAAAGAATTGAAGAAAAGCAGACCCCTCCCGAATTCAAAGACCCAGTCCAAAAGTGGGCATCTGAGATGACTATGCGCTTCTCAGATGAAGAAATATAAATGGAAAACAAATGCATGAAAAAATGGTCAACATCATTGGTCATTGGAGAGATGGAAATTAAGACAACACTGAGATTCCATCTCACTCCAGAAAGAATGGCTATCATCCAGAAAACAACTAATGGCAAATGCTGCAGAGGCTGTGGGGAAAATGGAACCTTTCTCCACTGTTGCTGGGAGTGCAGACTGGCACAGCCACTGTGGAGATCAGTATGGAAAACCCTCAGTTTCTTAGGATTAGAGGTCCGATTTAACTCAGCTATTTCCCTGCTGGGCATCTTCTTGGAAGAATT
This sequence comes from Dinomys branickii, assembly GCA_004027595.1. Taxonomy (NCBI): domain Eukaryota; kingdom Metazoa; phylum Chordata; class Mammalia; order Rodentia; family Dinomyidae; genus Dinomys; species Dinomys branickii. Next base: position 37,411 of record PVLD010007466.1, on the reverse strand, counting down.
ACAGACATCATACCACAGTGATGAATGTGCACCACGTTCAAGGCAGCATAATTTGTAATGCCTACCCCTTGGAAACAACACAAAGTTCCACCAACTGAGGGATGCATAAAGGACATGTGCTCTTATAATACAATGGAGTATGGCTCAGCCACAAAGAAGGATAAACTTCAGATTTTTATAGGTAAATGGATGCAACTTGAGACCATACTCATAAGTGATATAAAGCAGACTCACATGTGTAAACGCTATATTGTCTCCATGATGTGAGAAACTGAAGAGTAAAGAAGATCTAAAGTGTACAATAGGTACTGCAGAATGGAAAGTCATTGTTCCAAAGGAAAAGAGCACTAGTATTTGGGAGAGGGCAAAGGACAGAAAGGAAAAGGGAAAATATGGAAGCCAGTTATACTGTTAGTGTCTCTTAGTTCATTGAAAAGGGAGGTTCATGCTAATATCGACTGGAGAAACAGGTACATCCAAATCTTGTACTCAGAATAACTGCTTTAAAGATAACAACATGCTATGGCATGTTTATTGTTCTCCTATTATTTTATTATGAACTTTTTGTCTTACCTTTTCCCCACAAATTAAGAAAGAGGAATACATTCAGTTGAAGTAGGCCACTAGGAAAAATTAATACAGACTGTGTATATTCATGAGGGTAAAATGGAAGTAAATTATCTGTAAAACTTTTCACTTGTTACTGTGTATTTTTAGGAAATGTACACCTCAGAAATAGGACCAAGTAGGAAATAGTGGGGAGTCATGCACTAGGGCTTTCTGAGTATCTGATCTGCTCTTTTTAGCTTCAGAATACATGTACCTCTTGATCCACAGGCTCATTTCTGTATTATGTCAGGGGTTTGCACAACAGACACTACCATTTTCACATGGGACCCCAGCAGAGTTTTCCAGGACAAATGGGATGGAGCATCATGGAAGGGAAGGGGTGCATCCTTACAGGTTTAGGGGATGTGGAGGTGCACTTGGCAGAAATTGGAAAATGATAAAGTACTGTAATCGAGATCAATTTCCTCTTTCTTGTCACCACTGCCTGGCTTTTTTCAATAACACCAGCGATAATATACCGCTCCAGGAAAAGATACAACACAAAGATCTAAATGACTGCCACAGTAACAGTGATGTGCTGCAACTCACACCCAAGCTCTGTCCTCACACACTCTGGCTCTGTGTGGTCCCTGAGGTTCTCAGGCTGTTCTCAGGAGTGGCTCCAGAGGTTCAGTGACCCAAAGGAAACTGCACTGCACCATGTAATGGCACATGTTCCAGAGGACAGGAGGGAAGAAGGTTCTGCGGATCAGATCTGGGGGCGCTGTGTGTCGTTTCCCTAACATTCCACCCATCTAAACTCAGCCACAGCACAGCAGCGCCTGGACACCATGGTCACTGTGGGTCCAGGAGGACATGGAAAGTGGAGAGGAAAAGAGCTCTCTTCTCTGCTTTTCTCTTTCGAGTCTAAACCACACCATACGTTGCATAAAGGTGACCTATGTAGGCAAACCCTAAATGTCATCTCTACTGATGTCCCAATCAGAAGAACTAGAAAACACACATTTTGCTTTCCCCTGGTGATTCCTACAACATTCTTTTATTATGTAAGAAGGGTGTGATTCAGATATCATGCCAACTCCTATGAGATGCCATTTCTGCTGAAATCCATAGCCATGCTGTAGAATGGAGCTAAACTGATGTGTTTCTCCATGGACATGGTCCCTGTCTTGCTCCAAATTTAAGTGGCCCTGAGTCTACACATAGTACTCTGTATCTTATGTAGGGAATGAAAGGAGAAAACTCTCCACAGGTTTCCCATCCTCTTCTCCCATAAACTGGGAGCCATAGAGGCAGGGCTCAGAGAACGCATGAGGACAGTGGTGGCAGCCAGACTCTGAGCACTGCCTGACATCAAGTCCTCTGAGCTTCAGCACCTCAGAGAGGCTCATGAGAGGATGCAAAGAAACCCCTTCTGAGGAGTGTTGGGAGCCACTGGAGCTGCTTATTGGTCATACGTGTGAGGGCGGGACAGGGCCAGAGCGCCACAGGCGGTCGAGCTACCTCAGCATTGAAAAAATCATCCTGCCTGGACACTTACAGTCATTAGTTGCTAGGCAACATTACCTCTCCTGATACTAACTTTGCAAGGGTACAAAATAAATGCCACTAATGTTGAAGTCGGTCCTCTTGCCCGTCAGATAAGAGGCGACTCCACCTCACCCAGCTCTCGTCTCTTGTCCTTGTTTTCCTCCTACCCACCACTATTTCCTTCCAGGGTAAAGCAACAGACCAATGATGTTCCCTACAGGAGAGAGAGGGCCCATGCTGTGGACAGACAGGATGGCAAATGTGCTTTTGAGGATGCTTGACCCAACACCCAGCAGTTCTTTAATCAGCTCATGTACAAAAACTTTCCAAAGGCCCCAGAGTTGTGGTAGAATGAACAGGAGCTTCAGTGTTTGCAGAGAATTTATTGAAAAGAACATGTATGTAAGGTTTCAACAATTGTCTTGCAGTTTACAGGTAGAGAAAGGAAAGAAGGAAAGGGTTTGTAGCGTGGTCATTCCACTTCTGACCATGTTCTGTAGTCCTCGGAGACAAAGACCTGGTGCAAAGTTAGTAATTCACACAGAACATGCTGTTATATATTGTGTCCTGGAAAACAGAAAGGGGGACATCATGTAGCTCTTCACCTCTGCCCTGCAAAGTCAAATCTTGACAATGAAATACTTTTCCTCCCGTGATTTTCCTGTGTTTTCAATGACTGTGTAGCATCCAAGGAAGCTCTGGAAACAGTGCAGTGCAGGCTATTCCTCATGTGTCCTATCACTAGGGTGACATTTATTGATGCCAATGAAGTCCTTCTGACTCCTTTCTCAAAGGGCACCCTTTCAATATTTTTTCCAATCTTTGTGGCTTTCCAAATAATTTCCAATGAAATATACCTGAGGTATTTCTCATGAAAGTGCTGCCCTGGTAAAGCACTGTGATATCAGTCTTTCAACTGAGCATTGTTAGTCTCCCCTCAAATGAAGGATGTGACTTCGTTCAGTTCCCCTATTGCCTCAGGTGTTACAATTATGGAAGACAGACCGAGGACCTCCGCCATGATTTCTGTGGTCTGCAAAGCCCTGACATCCACACTATGGATGACGAGTCCAGCCTAGCTTTGTAATAAGGACAATCACATCATCCTGTGGTGCAGGTGGTGCTCTGCGTCCTGATTGTGAGGACCGATAGGCACGCACCACCATGCCCAGCGAGGGCTTCCTGAAAATCACATTTTTACTCTTCATAGAAAGTGTGTGTGTGTGTGTGTGTGTGTGTGTGTGTGTGTGTGCGCGCGTGTGTGTGTGTAAATATCTGGAGGAACTGATGGTAGCTAAGTCATCTCTGGACTATTTGCTCTTTTGCCTTTTCCACTTTACTAAAGATTCTCAAAGTAAGGTAGAAATCAGTCTTGGAATGCAGGTTTGATGAAGGAAACGTCATCACACCCGGTGTGAATCGTGATTTACAAACAGAATGTGCCTCAGCTGCTTTGTCATCATTACCCAGAGACTCAGAGACTGTTCATTCCAGGTCCGGATTCTAAGAGGCATGAAAGAGAAAATTGAAATTACCATCATCACTTGAACATTGGCCAGTGTCTGGTTCGACTGGTTGAGAAAACATTGTTTGAACTTCACCCCAGCCTGTTCAGTGAACTGGCTGTCTATGAAAGGTCGGAGAAACTCCGTGTATTGAGCCACAGTCACATTGGGGTCGATGGTCTTGGTGACTACATCCTCAAGAAGCTGGCAGCCAGAACCTGGGAGGAAACACAAGAATCAGGCCCCACTGCCAGCACGGAAACCATCTTGTGGGAAGTTCCAGGACCCTGGAACTTATGGGTCTAGAATGCTGCCCACTCACCCTGTGAGCTCTAACTGCTCGGCACCCGTAGCAGTGAGAATCAGAATTCCTTGGCCTGGAGGGGACAATGAGTGGCAGCCTGTGCAGAGAAAGGGCTGCTCTGCTCACAGCAGCTGCTGACGCTCGGCTCTGCAATTTCCTTTCAGGTTGTCGAGCCCATCGCCTTTTTACCAGTCTGAAGAAAGTTCATGAAATGGAGGCTGAGGCAGGGTGAACAAGCATTTGAAATGTGCAGAGCACCTTCCAATGTCTGTGCCAAGCATGTTCTGTCTGCCAGGGCTTTTTCCTTCTGCATGACTACAGGGCTTCCCAGGAATTACACCTCCACCTAGTCAGTACTGAACTCACAGGGGCTTGCAGCCTAAGGGCCAGCAGGAAGGCCTCAGATCAGCCCTGTCTCTCTGCTCTGTGGCCCCCAACGTGTTTCCTGCTGGGTCATCTTCCGCTGCTTGAGCCTTCTGTCTGGAAGGTTTTCCGTTCCCTCCCACGCGTATGGAGACTCACGAGCACTTCAAAGCAAACCCCTTGGTGTCCAGTGCAGAGGTGATCATTTTCCTCCTTGTCCCACGGAAAGATCTGATTCCAATATCCAATTCCAAGACCCATCCTCCTTTCATGGCACCTGTGGTCATGCTGGGACCAGTGTTACGCTGCGTGCCTCTCCAGTAAAGCACAGGCCTGGAGGGGCTGCCTCTTGGTTGCCTATAACTAAGGCTGCCCTGGGCTGAAGCTCAGGGACCACAACTTCTTCCCTAAGGACACAGGCACCAGCCGGGGCAAAGGCTGCATTCTCTGCACAGAACTCACCTGCATAGCAGCAAAATGGGAGGGCAGCCAGCACAAGGAGCAACACCAGCTTCATGTCAGGGTTGCTGTGGGCTGTTCTGCCGGGTGAGACACAGGTGAGGGAACTCACTCGCAGGTGCTCATTCTGAGCGCTGCCATTTATTCCCCAGGGAGCTGCCTTGCCCCCCCCCTCCCAGGAGTGATGGGACGAGTTGCAGGACCCAGCTGGCGGGGAACCAGGAGCCCTTGCAGGTGCCAAGGGGAAGCAGCAGCCTCTGGTCTGTTTGCAAAAAGTAGCAGGAAGGGAACTTGGACTCAAGACAATTTGGAGGCTACAGTGATGGCACTGCTTCAGGAAAGATGGATGAGAAAGCTGTCTTTAATTACAAGCAAAACATACTGCATGAGCTTTGCCACCATTTCATACGACTACTGCAGCCTTCTATTCTCCTTCCCTCTTCCTGCTCCATCATCTCCTCATTATCGCACCCTCGGCCCCATCTGCTTCCCTCTTCCTTCTTCTGCAAAGTAGCAGCAGCTTCATAACCTCTGGCCTCCCCTTAATCAAACAGCCAGAGTAAGTGCGGAGTTCCTACTGGACATTTACTTGGATGAAGTTGTTCACTGGAACAGGAATACAACACGATGGTGTAGCTCTTACTGGATGGAAGCCCCTCTTGCAGCTTCTCCGTGTCTTTGCAAGAGCAACCTTCTAGGCAGGGAAACACGAATATACTTTGCCAGGTAGAGCACTTTTCAGAGCAAAAGCGGCACTAGTCAGATGGGGTGCCAGGAGCAACCATAAACCTGACTCTCCTGAGCACCCGAGAAGTGTCACCTTCTCTTCCCTGAGATGGGCTTCATCTCACATCCAGCGTGGGAGGGACACCCAGGGAGAGGTAAGGAACCCTCCTCTGCAGAGCTAGCAGATGGCAGAACCACAATATGAGGCCAGGAGTTCTGGCTGCAGGGATCGCCTTCAACACTATTAAGCTCCTCAGCCTGACCCTCACAGCTGCCTACACTGCGCCTCTTGGGCCCCGGTGGCTCGAGGACACTGCTGACAAATGTTACCTCCAGGCTGCTTTCTGTGCTGGGCCCGCAGTTTTTGCTCAAGACCTGTGCTTCCTGTAGATTCCCCTCTACCTCCTTCAGGCAGTCCAGGTGGAGAGGCCTCATTAATTTTCTGTGCCACACTGAAGCCAGCACACTACTAGGTCCCTTTGTGTCTCCAAATAGCCAGGGATCCCCTCCCTCACAGAGCACTCTGTGAGCAACTTTCTGCACTCCTGATCCTGGTTTCTCTTCCAGGTCCCCCTGCTCTTGATCCTGGAGGACACAGCCCCTGGGCCTCCCGTCTTAGTGTCATCGTCACAGGGAAACTGTGCACGAACAAGTCATATGACTGATTGGGGGAGCAGGCTATCGATACTGTTTAAATGCACTCACTGACCATCACATACTTTAGTTCTGCGCCTATTTAGAAACAGCGGCTCCTGAAAATATCAGTGTTTAGTAAAGCTAGCATCATTCCCAGCACTAACACAAAGAGCAGCCTCACTCTCCGGGTCTTGACCCACCCGTGTGCTTTGCTGACTGAGCATGTGGAGGTCAGGAAGGGAGGAGGCATATTGCACTTCAGTTTAAAACTGAAAGAGGAGAGCTGGTGGTCGAGAACACCTCATTCATGTTCCCTACCCCGGATCCTTCTAGAGTGCTGGAACCAGGAGCTAGATGTGGAAGCAGAACCAAAGTCAGCTGCCACTCACTGACTGGTTCTCCTGGCTTCTTCCCTCCACTCCCACACTTGACACACTTCCACACTGCCCGATATGTGTGGCTGAGCAATTCACCCCGTGCCAGTGTGACAGGTGATTGGGCTCCTTAGTCTTCTACACCAGCATCTCCAGTGGGTCAGAGGCCTGTGCCCTCCACAGCGCCCACAGGTTCCTGCTCCTGTCCGCACCACAGGTATGATCCACATGTGAGAGGGGCATTGTGAGAGGGGCGGGGGAAATTTCCATAAGGACTTTCTCTACCAAAGTAGGCATGCTCACATGAAGGTACTTCTATATCCCCCATCTACCCACAAAGGCAGTGACTTTGGACACAAGAATGTGTAGGGCTCATAGGGCCTTCAGCGGAAATGGATCTGTTGTGAACGGAGGTTATCAAATGGCGATGCCTGCACGAGCTCGCGCTCATGTGTCACCGCTCTTATGGGTGTGCTCTGTTTTAACTCCTCTTCCGATTGCCCTCACTCTCCTACTCTTTTTCTTCCTCCTTCAGTGAACGGCAAAGGGCAATTATCCTCTTTGTTTGTCCTGGTATAATCAAGGAAGTAGGCTGGGTGCATTATCTCAACCTCCCCCAGGAAACACACATCCCTCACCCATAGACACCTTCGTATTGGAAAGTGTGGTGGAGAAGTATTTACTGTGGGAGTCGATGGATGGTCTCTCACTGGTCCCCAGGAGAAAACGGCAAGAGGATTTAGAAAATAGAGACAAGGGACAACAGCCGGGGTCAGGCGGAGTCACCTATTGCCTGATGAGCAGGAGGACTGACTCCAACAGTTGGGGCCTTTATTTCATACACTTGCAAAGTAGTATCCTGAGAGTTAATGTTGCCTAGCAACCAAGAATGTAATTGTCCAAGCAGGATACTTCCTTCAACGCTGAGGTAGCCTGACTGCCTGAGGCACCACTGCTCGGTCCCGCACTCACACACGTGACCAACAACCAACTCCAGCGGCTCCCAAACATTTACTCTTTCGATCTTGCTAGATATCAGTACCAAGCTTCACAGCATCCACTAGAAGTAATCTATACTTGAACCTGAGGCGAGAGCCTGAGGCAGCAGGGTTGCTTGTGCCCAGGGATTCTTAGCCACTGGGGGTAACAAATGAGCCTCCTCTCAAAAGAGCCCTAATAATTTGAACAACTCTCCCAGCTACTATGGTTTCACTGCAGTTGTTTAGTTTCATAAAACATATTGCATTTTGGTTTCAAACATGTGGATTTAAACAATGAAGGAGATAAAATTGTTATATTTTACTTCTGAGGTTTGTACTGATGTAGAACCCGTCGACCAGGTCTTGTCCAAATAATTTTTATTCCATAGAATCCTCAGTGCCAACGAATATAAAAATGGGGAGAAGTTTGTGCATTAATTTTCAAAAGTCAGTTGCATAACTTTGACAATAAAATGGGACACGGGAACAATTGCAAAATCCAAGTAAACAGTAGTTGTCAAGGCAAGGCACGTGCACTCACCAGAGCGAGAGGAGGAAAAGGCAAGGCCTTGTGATACAAACCCCAGCCAGCCTAATTAGGGACAGAGTGACGTAAGTAGGAACAACACAATCAAAACTTTCATCAGGTATTCTTAAAAAAACAAGTGAGAGCCCATTCTTAATGACGCAGGAAGGCATTATTGGTTCTCTCAGTTACTCGGGATAGCTTTCCTTCCATCGCGCAGAGTGAGCACAAGGGGCCAAAACACAACGGACTTAGTGAGAACAGAAGGTTGATGCTGGGGTATGTGCCTTCAGCCACTGGGCAAGGCTGGAGTCTCACTGCAAGTGAGAGACTGATAAGGAAGTGGACATGGTCTTCTTTTCCAGAACTTGGTGGCGCTTAGCCTGCTGCCCCTGTTCTTATGGACCGGCCCTGGCACCAGCTGGGCCAGAGGGTAACTCAGATGTTTCTCATTCATCTGTGGAACACGGCATGTCTTTCACATGGGGACGCAGTGAAGAGGTTTTGTGGTCTCCATGTGATGGTGATTACACTAGTGAGCTTGGCCATCTCTGAGACACAAAACCCAGCACTCCCATTTAATTCACTTCTTGTTTAGAAGGAAAAAAGTGCAGCTTGCGGCCCATGCTTCTTCAACTTTACAAAAAGGAATTTTCTGGAGCAAATCTGATGGGTTGTTAGTGTGAAAATAAAGTATGAAAATTGTTCTTGAAATATTGATATAGAAAAATGCTGTGACCATAATCATAAAAACAAGGTATTGATGGCAAATTTGGTGGCAAGCTTAGGACTGTAATCTGTGAGTTACTGGGGGGTAAATTTTGCAGTCAGATGTGATGCCTGTGAGTATTTTGGAGAAAACAGATTAAAGGAGAAGCTGTGTTCGGCTGTGGTTTCAGGAGACTGAGTCAAGGTGTGGCTGTCTCCATGACAAAAACATCAGGACAGAAGGTGAGACCAAGGACAGATGCTCAGTTCATGACAATCCAGAAGCAGAGCAGGAGAACCAGGCCAGGGAGGAAGGGACGAGGAGTCGTGTGCAGTACCCAAGGTGATGCCATCGTGACCCACACAGACACATCCATGTGTGCACATTCTTAATGGCCACACTGCATGGCTACCAAGCTCATCAAATTGACAAAGTTGAGGTTTCCAACACCAGGATCACTCTAGGGGTAATCACATCATGGTAGCTCTGTCCAGGAAAGAGTCCTTGGCAGTCAGTGTTTACACAGAGATAAAGGGACACAGAAAGTTCATTGTACTTATATTTCTGGGCTGACTTTTACTCTTCCAAATGAAACTGTGCCTCCTGAGGATTTCCAAATGCACTTCAGAAACAAAATGTCTGGCATCCTTTGGTGGCCCACATAGCTACAAGAAATATGTGCTGATCAATTGCTCCGAGAAAGATAAATCGGTCAGAGACCCTATCCAGAGAGAGCTGATGCCTTTGGAGTGAATTAAGGATGTCACATATGAAAGTGATATTTAACCTGCACTTAAGCTCCTGGAGGACTTTGGTTGTTTGTCGACATGAGGAAGTTTTGCTCTTGAACGTGTTGCTCTACCTAGGAGAACATGTACCTTTTTGTGCACTTTCCTACTCAGGGCTTTGTGCGTTTGCACGAAAAGCACATAAAAGAAGTTTCTAGAAAGGCACATTAACATTAAGTTTTTAAAAACTTGTACACATCTAATACATATCTGCTCCACAAAATGTGGCCGAAGACATCACATGTGCCTTTTATTCTCCTGTACTGCAAGGTTGGTCCCACTGGCACCACCAAGGCGAGCCAAAAACCAGACTCAGGCAGCTGCATTTCCTCAAGATGCAATCCCTGACCACACCCACACTGCTGCGGGCCTGGCCCAAGCTGTGCACACAGGACGTGCTAGTGGCCGGAGCTTTCACAGCAGTGCCCCGGTAGCAACTTACAAGTACGTGGATAGGCAGGAACCAGAGATGGACATGAGGTCTGTGACTGACCTGGCTGCTCGGACCCTGTTTTGGATTGAGCTCTTCCGAGGCCTGGGCCTGACCCTGAGCTACCTGTTCTGGCAGCCAGCTACCATCAATGACCCATTTGAGAAGGGCCCGCAAAGCCCACGCTTCCGAGTGGAGCTTGCTCTGTGCCGCTACCTGTCTGGGGAGAAGCGCTGAATTTCCTGCAAGCTTTGGGAGGCTGTCTGCCCTGCCCAAGCCATCACCACTGAGGCCAAGCCAGGGCTGACGGTAGCCGCTGGACCACCCGCTATGGCACTGACATGACCAAGTGCATCTACTGTGGCTTCTGCCAGGAGACCTGCCCTGTGGATGCCATCGTGGAGGGTCCCAACTTTGAGTTCTCCACCAAGGCCCAAGAGCAGCTGCTGTACAACAAGGAGAAGCTGCTGAACAACGGGGACAAGTGGGAAGCCGAGATTGCCACCAACATCCAAGCTGAGTGCCTCTGCCGGTGATGTGCCCACCTCTGCTCGGTGGCCGCAGCCCCTGCTGCCCAATAAAAGCTCTGACCCTCAAGAAAGAAATCAGACTCAGGCACGTTCTTGGAACTGCACTTCTTCCACCATCAGGATCCTGTAAGATTGGAAATAGGGTGTGGAGCTCCTTATTCAAGACAGAAGCCTCCCGTATTGAATAAGAGAGATGATAGTGAGCATTTTTGTCTTCGTCCTGATTTTAGTGTAAATGTTTTCAGTTTTTCTCCATTTAGTACGGCCTTGGCTGTTGGTTTGTCATCAATGGCTTTTTACAGATTGAGATAAAGACCATCTATTCCAAATGAAAATGCACAGACGTTGTGATACATATGAATTACAAGTATGGTAGTAAGAAGACATAAAAACACTAAATAACCCATTTACAGGCAATGAAACCAAAGCACTAAAACAAACGTACCAACTAAGAAAAGCCTAATATCTGAAAGATTCACTACTGAATTCTACAAGAATTTCTAGGAAGACCTAACCTATAAAAATCTTCAAACTCTTTAATAACATTGAGAAAGCAGGAGTGCTCCCAAAGTCACTCGGGGAAGCCTGCATTACAGGATTCCCAAACCAGACACGATCCCACCAGAGAGGAGAACTACAGGTCAATCTCTTGAGTATAAATGCTGATGTCAAATTGCTCAAAAAATGGTACTGCACATGGAATGCAAGATATTATGAAAAAGATCCTACATCAGACCAAGCAGGCTTCAGCTCAAGGATGCAAGAATGGTTCATCATTCACAACTCAACAAATGTAAGGCATCACATAAGTAGGAGCAAGGACAGAAATCACAAGATTATCCCAATAGATGGGGAAAAAACCTTGGGAAAAAATCTAACCTCCATTCAGGATTTTTAAAAAACTTTGAAGAAACTAGGTATAGGTGTGTACGGTGGTGCAGGCCTCTAATGCCAGAATTCAAGAGGCTGTTGCAGGAGGCTCACCATGAGTGTGAGGCCAGCCTAGCTTACATAGTGAGTTCAAGGCCAGCCCGAAAAATATACAGAGACCCTGTCTCAAAAAAGTTATAGAATGATCTCATCTCAATCTGTGCAAAACAGTTTTGGACAAACCTAAGGGCTATGTCATATTAAATGCGGAAAACTGAAAGCTTTCCTCTAAATCAGGAATTAGAAAAGTATGTTCATGTCACCACATCTGACCAGAAGGGTAGTTGAAACGTACACAGAGTAAGGAGATACCTATAGGAAAAGCAATTTGTCATTATTTGCAGATGACATGATCCTTTACACAGAGGACACGAAATTTTTCATCAAAACTTTCTTAGGCTTAATAACCAAAAAGGTAACGTAAGAGGATAAAACGCCAACAGAAAAATCAGTAATGATCATCACTAAGAAAAAATTAGACAGCAATTCCATTCACAATAGCACCAATAAAAATTAAATACTTAGAATTAAACTTAGCATGGATAGGAAAAAATTTCAAAGGAAAATTATTCTCGAATAACAGGCAAAAGGTAATATCACAAAATGGAAAGACATCCAGTGTTCAGAGACAGGCAAGTCCAATGTGGCAATATGGACACACTATGAAACGCAACACAGATTCAGCAGCCGCAACAGATTCAACGCAGCCACAATCAAAACAACAACAACATTCTGTACAAAACTAGAGAAAACAGTCCTCAAATGCACATGGAATCAGAAGACACCCAGGATTGCAAAAGCATTCTTCAGTTACAAGCGCAAAGTGAGAGGCACCACAATACCTGATGTCAAGTGAGATTGTCCAGCTACAACGGTAAAAATGTCTTTGTGCTACCACAGAAACAGACATCGAAATTAATGCAAGAGAACAGAACACAGAAACAACGCACAACATATCCTACCACAGCAGAGCCAACAAAGAGATCGGAAACATATACCAAAGAAGAGAGATATTCTTAACAAACGATGCAGGGAAAGAAGGCCGCACACAGGCAGGAGAGTGAATCCAGCCCCGTGTCCCTCACCATGTGCACAACTAAAATCAAAATGGCTCAAGGAGCTTCATGTTAAAGCAGATACAAGTAACCACCTGGAAGATAAAACTCATGAGCATATTGAAGTCAGACACATAGGCGAGGACTCTCTGAGAAGTGTAACTGAGCAGAAATGAACCTCAAGAATCAACAAATGAGCTTGCTCAAATTAAAACATTTCCATAGCAAAGGAAACGGCCAAGGAGAAAGACATAAGGAAGGGAACTGTAAAAGTTTTGCCAGCTACCCTTTTCCATGAAGATGAGAAAATGAAGACATCATCCAGAGGAAACCTTCTGCACTGTTGGGAGGAATGTAAGCTAGTACTATTGAAATCAGTACCCAGACTCCTCAAGTGACCAGAAATTAAATTTCTGTTTTAACGAGATACTTTGCTAGTAGGTATCTTGTGAGAACAGATGAGCCAGGTACGCCCATGCCCATGCTGGTAGCAGCACAGTTCCTCATACTTGAATTTTGCAAGTGGCCTTCATATCCACAAACAGACGAACGGATGAGCAAAATGGGATATTTATCCACAAGGGAGAACCACTCTGCTATACAGAGGATACATCTGAGTCTCTTGTGAGAAAGTGGAAGCACCTTCAAACTACAATATTAAGTGAAATAAATCAGACACAAAAGCTTAAATGTCAAATATTTTCAATTATAGGAGAAAGCTAAAATATAAATATTTTGAAGAACAAAATAAAAGACAGATAAATAAAAACTGGGAGAGAGAATGTTTGCAAATGTGAAGGGGTCCACGAGGTAGAGGCAGGAAAACAGGAGGTAAAGAGAACTGCAATGTGTCATGTGCATGTCTAATACCTCATAATGAAAACAATCATTGTCTATCATAAGCTGGGGCTAACAACAAAGAAAAATTAAAGGCATCATCTAAGTATGGCATGGTGCTGAATGTTTTACACCTCTGCTATCATTTCACTTGTAATACATTCATGTAACAATATTCCACATCTTCTTTTTGAGTTATGGAAAGCATAAATGCCTCTTTCAAGTGCATATCTTTCATATATGCAGAGAAGAAAAACACATCATCAGAGCCCCAAACTCTGCTCCGGTGATTGCCTGGTCATGCATCTCTACTGGTCAGGAGCGGCTAAGACAGAAAACCTGTGGTGTCCTCCAGACAGACAGATGCCACCCTGGACTATGGAGAGCTGGCCTCAGCTCGCTGGTAAACAAAAGGGGAACTCCTGTGCTTGGCGTTGCAACAACTATTTTCCTTGGAAGAAGCTTCGTCCTTGTCACTACCTCAAATTCAGCAAGCTTGACACTTTTATGTAGAAAAGTAAATAGTGAAAGAAGATTTAGAGGGACTGAAATTTATGCAAAAAAAAAACCTTGGCCTTTGCCATCATGAACCTATGATCATCAAATATATGCCAGTCCCAGAAGTTGACCTCCATGAAAATTAACAAATGAAATGCATCCCCTAGACTGCATCAGGCACAGTGACACGTGCAGCTTCATTTCTACTCTTCAACCTTCAAAGTCTAAAGAGTCATAACAAATAAGGCCAAAGTAAGAACAGACCAATCACAGTGGTAGCACTTTCCTGTAATAGCAGCACTCTGGAGACTACGGCAGGAGCATTGCTGTGAGTTGAAGGACAACCCTAACCCTTGAGTCATAGAATAAATGTATAGTGATTTACCAATCAGTGACAAGCAAAAGAAATTGTATTAAAAGACAGGATATCTTACACCTGAAGAAAGAAGGTAGAAGAAAACTTTGCATAGCAATAAATTATGCTTTAATTTGTTTGAGCTCTAGAGATGTCTACACTCAGAATCAGTGTTCTTTATTAGCATGGAATTCAAGATGTGTGTGCCTTATCCTTGGTAAACCGGAAGAGTTGAAGACGGAAAGACTCCATCGGGATCATAGGACATAAATGAGGTAAAATCCTTAGTGACACCATGACCTTAAAGTTATTTATAAAAGCTTTCAACCTCCAGTCAATGTAAGTGCCAAGTCTGCAGACAATCCCTCGGATTATACCCTCAATCCAAATGACCAGTGTGACTGACATGTCTTGCAGGCCAGTGTAGCCCACAGATGGATAAACTCCTTCCTAAGTGCATAAAACCCTTCCTATGCATTTAGATTTCCTCTTCATTTTTAAGGATATTAAAATAACAACGACAAGTTCTTGTACTTAACCATAAGCAATAAGTCCTCTGGCTAAAAAATGATATTCTCATTTAAGGGTCACAGATGTCTGTGGAAATGAAGCCAGATTCCGAAGAACATTCTGTCAACACTTATCAGAAAAGAAACGTTCCTTGCTGACAGAATGAGTTGGAGCCCTGCTGATAATTTACTTTGAGTTCATGGAGGTTTATTTTACATCACTGCCTCCCCTCTTTCTGCAATTCACATGACCGATGTTGACTGGTAGACACTGCCAGTACTTTTATACTAATTCGATAATTCCTACAGTACACAGAGGCTCTGAAGCAGCATTAATGTTGTCACCTTCAGCTTACGCATGAGCAAGAGTCCTGTGAGGTGAAGCGTGCTGAGGGCCCTACAGTGGAAAACGACTGAGTGGAACCTGAGTCCAGGTGGAGAGGCTCCTGTCTGCTCCCCACCCAGTGAGCACAGGGGACGCTGAAAAGTCCATCAGCTCGATGGAGAGCAAGCACGCAAGGGCTCTCGTAGGGCTTGGTGGCGGCTGTAATTTGTAGGGTAGTCTGAGGATAAGTTACCTCTTTACGTTTTCCAATAGTCTGAGAACAAGTTGAGTAATACCCTTTATTTTTCCCCCTGCACTCTGCACCAATCTCATGGAAGCCATGGAAGCTGCACGCTTCCTTCATGATGATTCTTCCTCGACAGCAACCTAAAAGAAACACAATCACAGAACATGCACCTAAAGTAGGAGCCAAAGTTGTCCTTTCCTCCTTTATAGTGTTTCCTCATGTATTTTATCGTGCCATAGAAAGCTAACTTACCCATGTAGTGAGTGAATAGACTGCTTTGTTAACAATTTACATGGACTCAGAGCCCGAGCCGGACTGTCTTCAGGACTGTTCCACCTTAAGCATGTTCCCTACTCTCTGTTACTCAGCTGTCCCAGTGGTAAAATAAGAGATGTAATAATTTATAGAATGGATGAATTGACTCTATCAGAAGCACTCAGTCCCCTGGTACCTCCACCATTAATTACTTTATCATCAAAGAGGTGCCTCACAATGTTCCTGAGTTCTTCAAATTTCCTTGAAATTGCAGTTCTCTTACCTCAGCCTCCTCAGCAGCTGGGAACACTCTTGGAACCTTTCACTTGGCCTCTGTTGTTACTTGTCAGGAGACATCTGTATTCTCTTTTTAATTTTTTTTTATTTTAAAGTGAAAAGAACAAAAACAACGCATCAAAAACAAAACAAAAACTACAAGAAAAGACACAGGATCTCAAAACAAGATGATAGGAAATCTACAATATTTGTTGTATTATTTGTTGTTCTCTTCAAACTAGTTGCTCACATCTAAAGAAATCACCAGCAGAGTGAAAAGGAAACCCACAAATTGGGAAAAAAAATTTAGCTGACTGTCTCTTGGACAAAGGACTTCTATCTGGAACATATCAAGAATTAAAAACCATCAGCCTCCCAAATTCAAAGACCCAATCCAAAAATGGGCAACTGAAGTGAATTCACACTTCTCAGATAAATACAAACGGCAAATAAATACATGAGAAAATGTTCACCATCGTTACTCATTGGAGAAATGCAAATTAAAACAACACTGAGATTTTCTTTCACCCCAGTAAGAATGGTTATCATCAAGAAATCAACCAATAACAAATGCTGGCAAGGCCATGGAGAAATAGGAATTCTCCACTGCTGGTGGGAATGCAGACTGGTGCAACCACTGTGAAAATCAGTTTGGAGATTCCTCAACAAACTAGGACTAGAGGTCCCATTCCAGCCAGCTATTTCCCTTCTGGGTATTTTCCCAGAGGAACTGAAAACATCACATGGCAGCAATATATACGTACCCAAGTTTATGGCGGCAAAATTTGTAGCAGGTAAATCGTGGAAGCCAAACAAATGTCCATCCACTGAGGAATGGGTAAAAAAGGTGTGCTATTTTTATATAATTGAATATTACTCAGCTATAAAGGAAGATAAACTCGAACCTTTTATAGGTAGTCACAACTAGAGACCACACTCATAAGTGAAATAAATCAGACCCGCATGAGTAAACAATGTATTATCTCACTAGTGTAAGAACCTGAAAGAGTGATAAAATTAGGAGGTATGACGGATATTGTGAAACAAAAGGAAACTGCTCAAAAGTAAGGAACAAGTGGGATGAGGGAAAAGAAAAAAGAAAGAAGAGGAAAATTATGTACTGTGTATACACAGGACAGCTAACGCAAGTGACTTCTATCACTTTCCTGAAAGGAACAGTTAATGTTTCATTGTTTGATCAATCTTGCATGTCTATATTTGTTTCCTTCAGTAACCACTTTGAAGATATCAATATGTAATACAGCAATCACCTTAATTTCCTATCACCTTGTCTGAAATTCAGTATTGCTTGTATTGTTTTTGTGTTATTTGGTAAATATATGTGTGTTTGTTGGTGTGTTTTCATTCTTTTATTTTTAAAATACAAAAAAAGTTCCTCGGATTACCAGATATAGGTATACAAGATTGATCAAACAATGAAACATTAACTGTTCCTTTCATTAAACCAATCAAAATTAGTAGTGCAATTATCTCGCCTGTCGTGTGTGTGAATTTTCCCTTCTTTCTTTCTTTTCTTCTTTTCCTGTCTATGCCAGTTGTCCTTTCCTATTAAGCGGCTTCTTTCCCTTTCCCAGTATCTATTGCACATTTCAGTTTTATTTACTCTTTCAGGTTCTTACACTAGGGATACAATATGGTGTTTACATATGTGAGTCTGATTTATTTCACTTTGAGTATGGTCTCTAGTTTCACCCATTTACCTATAAACGCCTCCAGTGTATCTTTCTTTACAGCTGAGCAATTCTCCATTGTATAAAACTACCACATTCATCTTACCCACTCCTCAGTTGATGGGCATTTGGGTTGTTTCCAAGATTTTGCTATGACGAATTGTGCTGTTATAACCATGGGTGCACATATATTGCTGTGGTACAATGTTTTTCATTCTTCTGGGAAAATACCCAGAAGGAGAATAGCTGGGTTACATGGGCCCTCCAGACTGATTTCAAAAGTGGTTGCAGCAGTATGAATCACTACCAACAGTGGAGAAGAGTTCGTTTTCCCCCACATGCCCTCCAGCATTTGTTGTTGGTTGATTTCTTGATGATAGCCATTCTTACTGGTGTGAGATGAAACTTCAGTGTTGTTTTAATCTGCACCTCTTGAATGACCACTGATGTTGAGCTTGTTTCATGTGTTCATTTTCCATTTGCATTTCTTCACCTGAAAAGTGTGAATTCATCTCAGATGCTCATTTTTGGATTGGGTTATTGAATTTAGGGGGGATTGAGATTTTTAAGTTCTTTATACATTCCAGACATGTCCATTGTCTGAGAGACAGCTGGCTAAAATATTGTCCCACCTGTGGATTGTCTTTTCACTCATTTGGTGATTTCTTTTGAAGTACAAAAGCTTTTTAATAGGACGAGATCCAAATTGTTGATTCTTTTAAGTATTTCCCATGCAGTTTGGGTTTTGTTCATGAAGACTGTGCCTACCACTACGTCTTTGAGATTTCATCTATTCTGTCTTCTAGTAGATGTAGTGTTTCTCCTTTAATATTTAAATCTTTGACCCATTTTGACTTTAGTGTAGTGCATGGAAATAGAAATGGGTCTAGTTTTAGTCTTTGGCATGTAGAAAGCCAGTGTTTTCCAGCACCATTTATTTAAAAAGCTATCTTTCTTCCAGTGAACATGTTTGGCACCTTTGTCAAAGATAAGGTGGCTGAGTGCGTTTGTAGTTGTTTCTGCATCTTGTAATCTGTTCTGCTGGTCTTCAGGTCTATTTTTCGCCAGCAACGTGCTGATAGTATCGCAGTAGGTTTGTAGTATAATTTCAAGTTAAGGATTGTGATGTCTCCTGCCTTGTTTTTGTCACCGAATATTGCCTTTTGTATTCTACATTTCTTCTGGCTTCAAGTGAATTTTTGGAGTATTTTCTCCAGTTCTGTGAGGTGTCCTAATGGTATTTTGATCAGGATAGCATTAAGTCTGCATTACAATTTTGGAACTATGGCCATTTTCATTCGGTTGTATTTTCCTATCCATGAGCAAGGGAAATATTTCCATTTTCTGAAATCCTCTTCAATCTCCTTTTTCAGAGTGCTGTAATTTTCAACGTATAAATCTTTTACTTCCTTTGTTAGATTGATTGCTAAGTATTTCATTTTTGGATGCTATTCAGAAGGGTGTGGTTTCCCTAATTTCTCTCTCAATAAGTTTGTTGTTTGTGTATAAGAATGTTATTGATTTTTGAGCGTTGGTTTGTGTCCACCATGCAACTCAATTTGGTTATTAACTCTAGGAGTTTTTTGGTGGAGTTTTTGGGGTCTTCTGTGTAGAGTATCATGGTATCTGTGAATAATGATAATTTAGCTTCTTCCTTTCCTACCCTTATTCCTCTTATTTCTCTCTCTTGTCTAATTGCTCTGGCTAATATTTCCAGAACTATGTTGAAAGGGAGTGTTGACAGTGAACATCCCTGTCTTGTTCCTGATTTTAGAGTGAAAGTTTGTAGTTCTTTTTTTTGTTGTTGTTGTTGAAAGTTTGTAGTTCTTGTCCACTCAGTATGATGTTGGGTATTGGCTTGTAAAAGGTGAAAGATTTATACGATCTGAAGAGAAACTAGTGTATGATATTGACTTGTAATAGAGGGCTTTTATCAGATTGAGATAAAGATGATCTATTCCAATTTTCTGTAGGGACTTTTTAATCATGAACGAGTGCTGGGCTTTATCAAACATTTTTCTAGATCTGTTGAGCTGATCGTGTGATTTGTCTCTGGCTCTGTTGATAGGGCTTATTACACTTATTGATTTACTTATGCTGAACCATCCTTGCATTGCTGGGATAAATCCCACCTGGTAATGTTGGATAATCTTCTTGAGGATTTGTTCAATTCTGTTTGCTAGTGAGTTATTGAGAATTTTTGCGTCTATGTTCATTAGGGAGATTGGTCTGGTGTCCTCTTTTTTGGTTGGGTCTGTATCTGGTTTTGGTATCAGCATAATCCTTGCCTGCAGGAATGAGTTAGGGGGTATTGCTTCCCTTTTAACTTCATTAAAGAGTTTGAAGAGTATTGGCATTAGAGCTTCCCTAAATTTCTTGTAGAATTCAGCAGTAAATCCATCAGAACCTGGGCTTTTGTTTGTTGGTAAGGTTTTTAAAATTACATTTTCAATCTCATTGATCTCATTGGGTTATTCCGAATTTTTATATCTTCTTGATTCCGTTTTGATAATTCATATGTAGCTGGGTATCTGTCCATTTCTTCCGTGTTTTCCATCCTGTGAGAGTAAAGATTTTCGAGGTACTTAAGGATGATCTTCTGAATTTCCACAGGATTTGCAGTGACTGCACCCTTATCATTCTCAGAGCATGAATATGAGCATCTTCTTTCCTGTTTTTTTTTAATTAGGTTGGGTAAAGGTTTCCCAATTTTATTTATGTATTGAAAGAATGGTTTTTCAATTTATTAATTCTCTGTATTGCTTTCTTCATTTCCATCGTGTTAATTTCTGCTCTGATCTTTATAATTTCTTCCCTCCTCGAGCTTTGGGTTTGTCTTGCTCTTCTTTTTCTAGATTTCTGAATTGTAACATTAGATTACTTATTTGTGTTTGTTGTGTTTTCCTGATGTGAGAATTCACTGGTATAAATTTCCTTCTCAAGACTGTTTTCATTGTATCCCATTGGTTCCACTATGTTTTGTGTGCATTCTTCTTTAGTTGTAGATATTGTTTAATTTCTTCTGTTATTTCATCTGTGACGTGTTGGTTGTTTATGAGGGTGTTATTTAATTTCCATGTGTTCATGGAGCTTTTTTGCAGTTTCTTTTCTCATTAATTTCTAGTTTCATTGCGCTTTGGTCAGATATTGTGCATGGGATAATTTCAATTCTTTTCCATTTACTGAAGCATGTTCTGTGGACTACTATATGGTCTATTTTAGAGAAGGTTCCATGTGCAGCTGAGAAGAATGTGTGTTCTGGTGCTGCTGGGTGAAACAGTCTAAAAATATCTACTAAGTCTATTTGTTCACAGGTTTGGTTCAGTTCTGTTTTTCTCTGCTGATTTTTTGTCTAGTTGATCTATCTTCTTGTGACAATGGGGTATTGAGGTCTCTTGTTACAACTGTGTTATTGCTTCTTGGATTTTTCATGTCTATTAATAGTTATCTTATATAGGTGTGTGCTCCTGTATTTGGTGCATATATACTTATGATTGTTATCTCTTCCTCTTGAAGTTGGCCCCTAAAATGTATGTAGTGAACTTCTTATCCCTTTTGATAATTCTTGGTTTGAATTTGACATTGTCTGCAAAAATAATAGCTACTCTGGCTTTTTTCTGGGTTCCTGTTACATGGAAGATTGTTTCCCATCCTTTGATTTTCAGTCTATGGATATTTTTGTGTTAAATGTGCTTCTGGCATACAGCATATTGCTGGATCTTGTTTCTTGATCCACTCTACCAGTCTGTTTCTTCTGATTGGTGAATTGAGGCCATTTACATTGGTGGCTGTAACTGATATGTATTGGCTTATCTTGGTCATGTTATTTTCCTACTGTTGGTTTCCCTTCTGTTTAATCACTTGCCCGTCCTGGTGGTTTCTTTCCGTTGCTGTTCTTCATACTGTGGTCATTTTATCTCTGTCTAGAATATCTTTTAGTACTCTTTGTAGCATTCACTTGGTGTTCATAAATCTCTTCATTTTTTCTTTGTCATGGCAGTATCTTCTTTTTCCATTAGTTTTTAAAGGTACATCACTCTGGGCTGGAAGTTGTTTCCTTTCAGGACTTAAAATACTTCACTCCAAGCTCTTCTTCACTTGAAGGTCTGTGTGGAGAATAATGCCGTGATTCTAATGGGTTTCTTTACAGGTGATGTGTTTATTTTCTCTAACAACTTTTAATATTGTGTTCTTGTGCTGAATTCGAGGAATCTCGATTCTTGTAAGTCTTGGTGTAGCCTTATCTTGGTCATTAGTGTTTGAGGTTCTAAATGCTTTGTTTTTTGTGTGTCAAGTTGTTTATCCACACTTGGGAATTATCCTGCCATTATTTCTGTGGACAGTTTTTTATGTCATTTGGGCTGTCTCCAGCTTTCTCGTTGACCCCAATCAATCTGATGTTACCTTTATTTGCTTCATCTTATAAGTGTTGAGGTGAGGTTTTAGGTTCTCTTGCTACTTTTAAGATATCTTTCTTTTCATTGCCACTGCCTATAATTCATATTTAAGATCTGAAATTCTATCCTCTCCTTTGTTCAACCTGTTGCATACACTTTCAGTGGAGGTTTTAATTTCCTGGATTTCTATTTGGATCTGTTTCTTGGATTCCATTTCTTTCCTATGCCGGGCATTATGTGTTTCCATCATTTTTCTAAGCTCATCTGTTCTTTTATCTGCGTCTTCTCTAAATTTTAAGCATCATTTCTCTCTGTACCTGAGAGATTATTTTCTCCATAGCCTTTTCCACTTCTGCTTTCACTTCTGCTGCTGCCATTTCAGAAAATTCCAGTGTTTGATTTCCAGTTTCACCTATCTGCCTGAGTTCTGGGCTTGTCCTGGGGGGACTGGGGCTGGGGTTGCATTTTCTTTTGCATCTTGTAATTTTCTAGCCTCTCTTTGTTATTTATTTTCTACATAGATTCTTGCCAGTTTCTTATGATATATAGCTCTTTTGCTAGTGTTTACTTTTCCCTAGAGGATGTCTGTTCTTCAGGAATGTCTTCCAGATGTAGGTGGTATCTTCTAGCTATCCCAAGGCCCTAGTTTCCCAATTTGTGAAGGTACAAGGTTACTGCTTGGCTGAGTAACCTTTGGTACTGGGCTGTGGTGATGTTTAGGAATTCATACAATCACAATGCTATCATACAGGGGAGAAAAACTGCTTGGAACATATATTACAGCCAGGCTACAGCAACACAGTTAGTAATAACAATAGCTTCAAGTGCCCCTTAACTATGGATAAACTATGGTATCCAGTAACCTCTTACCTGTGGCCATGGGAATGAAGTCTAAAAGTATACAACAAAATCAAACATATACTGTGCACTTGTAGGTAGTGATTTTGCCTTTAGTCAGGTGGTTTTACCCTTTGGTCAGGAGCAGGGGGGTTAAGATAGTTAGGGATAGGCTAACGTGATGAGTGATGTCAAATATAGTAGAGTCAGGACTGGAAATTAAAGGGCAAACACCCAAGTTTTGGGAAACTGGAGGACACAGGAGGGAAAGAAGGGAAGAGAATACAAAGGAAAGAAAGGGGAGAGAAAATGTTTACTCACTTGGGAGTTTAAATTCCAGAAGTAGTTGAGCAAAGACATAAAGTGAGTCTGCAAAAGAGAATGAAAAAAGGTAAGAAACCTAAACATTGAAAAAAGAAGGGAAAAAGAGAAAGAGAATGAAAATGAACAGGAGAAAAAAGAAACAAAAAGGAGATGTGAGAGAGGAGAGAAAAGTAGAAAAATAAAAGCCCCAAATACAAAAACAACTACCAAACACAGAAGAAAACAAGATGGCTCCAACTAGACAGGAGAGGACATCCAACCAGATGAACAAGAGAGAATGAAAGTAGTAAAATACCTCTCACGGGTGCATTTCTGTCACAGTGGTGATATTTAATCCCAGAAATGTGTTGGGAATGGAGCTGATCTTGGCCTCTGCACATGGGGCTGGGTACTGGACTTCTGCTGGAGGAGTTCTCCAGAATTCAACCGCTGGCTCCCCGCTGCTGCATCAGACACTTCCCTGCTGCTGGTCTCCCCAGTTTCTCTGCTCTCCAAGGGTGTATGTGCGCTCATGCACATGGGACATGGCTATTGCCCTGGGTCTCAGGTCTTGGGGGTCCTGTCAGTTCTTGAGGCCATGGGTCAGCGGTAGGCCAAGCAATGTGGCACTCAACATGGACTTCAAAGCCAGTGCCTCGGCACTGTGCTACCCTGATTCATCTCTCCCTGGGCTCCCAGCTGAGATAGAGTCAGAGGCCGGACCCTGTGGTGGACCCTGAGGAAATCAAGTCCTTCTTCATAAAGGCTCTTCTGCCAACTGTAGGGCAAATGAATTGAGGTCCCTGAGACCGGTGGCCTAAATGCACGGCCACTCTGGAGCTTTCCTTCCTGTGCAAGTCCAGCAGCCCTGAGCTACAGAAGAGTGTCCCTACAGCGCCTCAGCAGCTTTTCCGTTCAGCTGAGTTTATTGATCACCCTGCAGCTGCCACTTGTAAGGCCCTCCCTGGGCAGCAGAGCTCCCAGCCCCCTCAGGAGCGGCAACAATGGCCCCTTCAAATCAATGGTGCCTCCAGGGCATGCTGTCTAGGCAGTGAGAGCCTCTGCCCGCCTAACCAATGTGAAGAGCCTGGCCACAGTAGGCCACGAACACACAAGAGCTATAAGCAGCAATGCTGCTACCATGTTTGGCCCTGGCTACCCTCTAAAGAACATCAATTCCTGATCTGTTCCTCCTAACTTTGGGTTCTGTGAGTCTTTACAGGAAGAACACACACGTAGGACTTGGTTCTGGCCCAGTTGTTATTGAGCCATGAAAACTGGCTCTGGAGACTCCTCTGTGAGAGGAAACCTCACACACAGAATTTTTACAGGGCGTCAGCGACAAAGGTGTGTGTGCTTACACGCCTCTCCAGACTGCATGGTCCCGGAGATCATGGAGGGACCCCCTGGTGCAGACTGACACTGCTGTACTCACGTTCTTAGACGTTGCTACATTTCTCATTTCTCCTGACAATGCACAAGTTGTCTTCTGTCTCCCTGAGCAGCGTAATGTGCAGTTTCGGTTTCTTTTTTTATAAAATTATAACACATTAGGCTTTAAAGCCCTTCTGAATTAGATCTGAAGCCCGCGAAGGAAACACTCAGACAGAAACCCTGGAGGTGTCACACCACACCCGGACATCAGCCCCCATGGCTAACAAGGCAAGGTGGAAGCCACACTTCACTTGGCTCATCCTGCTCGCTTGTCACCAAGTTCCCTGCTCCCTATGCACCTGTTTGTTTCCGGTGCACTTGGCCATCGGGTGTCGCCCACAAATCGCGAGCCTTCAAGCAACCTGCTTTGCTCCATTCGGTTCTCTCAGGCCCCTCTGGCCGTCTGTTCAGAGTGGCGCATTGTACAGATCCATGAGTGGCTCTGCCTGTGCTTCTGGTGCCTCTGTCACCAGTCCCCTCCCTACTCTCAGCACTGCTGCCTCCCCTGTGTCTGCAGACCACACAGCAGATCAAGGAAAGCCAGGATGACCTTGTGGGGCTCCTTCACTGCTGGCATCCTAATGTCTCAGAGCCGATCCTCTTCCTGAGAGGCCAAACTAAACACTGCATGCTTTGTCAATTTAAGAGCCTAATTTGAATTAAAATACTTTTATTGGTTTAGTAAGTTTAGTTTGTACCAGTGGATGACAGTTGTGATGGTAGTTTGACAGGCACACTCTTTTTTCAGACCTTGCCAAAAACAGAGCCCTTTGATTTCTTTCACAGCCATCACAATGCCAGTAGTATTTCTCTTCCAACTGCCAAAAGAAAGCCTGGCTTGGAGAGTTTCCTCGTTTTACATGAACCATGAGCCCACACTGAGACAAGCAGGCTGCTAAGGACAAATAGGCAAACTAGACCCTGCTGATGTGCAGCCAGAGTCACAGGACATTTTGTCTCTGTTCACTGGTCCTACACGGTACTGTGCAACCTCTGGGGTTGCTGCATAGACAAGGTGCACAGGTGGTACAGCCTACAGAAGGGAGCAGCAGCAAGGTGAACGCAGTCAGATGCCAGTTGCCACAGTGGAGGAGATTTGAAGTCAACTCAATAGAAATTAGGACTGCTGTAAAAATTGCCCTTCAAAAGATCACAGAAAAATCATGACCAGATGTTGAGAGCTAGAGGAAGAAATGAAAGCCATGCGAAGAGCTTTGTGGGAGACTCCTGTTTCCGTAAGGAAATGTAGTGCCGATGATGAAGCCTGACTAGAGATCCCGGGGTCCTCTAGCATTGCAGAAGAGCTACACCCTCCTTAACCAAGTCCATGGGTCTGCACCTCCCGATTCAAAACACAGGTGGGATACATATAACTGTCCACGTGGTTGTTAAGATCAAGTTTTCTTGAAATTGGCAAGGTGGTAAAGTAGGAACTGGTAGCAACCGATGCCATGTTTGACGGCGATTACAAAATGATGCTCGCTCTTCTTATTGAAGGTTAATATGAGTTAAATGGAGCGAAAATTTAAACACGTACACTCCTTCAATCTTGTCATCAACGCTATAATATATGCATCATTGTTAAACTCCCTTTACGGTTATGAAAACTGAGTTACGTAAATTACATCATTTTGCTCATGCAGAACAATCCATAGTTGTGGATCGGAACACAAATAGTCATGCCTACACCACTGAACCACCAGCCTCTGGGAGTGGGGACAGAGCTGGACCCAGGGATGTGACCACCCTGGGACCTGGGATGGAGAGCTACTGGGGCCACGGCTTCACAATCGAACCAAGACATCCACAAGCACGTCCAAGCTGAAGTGAAAGATCTGAGCTCAGGTAGAAGGAAAGCGATGAGAAGCTGCCCTGTTCTGCCCCTCAGTTTCCGCCGTCTTCTCGCAGGACCCGTGGAGAGGTGCGCTATGAGCCCTGCTGATGCGCTCCTTCTGCTGACTCCCTGAAGCTTGAGAGGGAAAAAGAGCTGGAGCCACCGAATCATCACATCATCTTAGTGCTGAAAACAGATGCCTCCCCCTCACAGGAGGCTCCTTCAGTGCACAGAAAACTTGAACCCTGGCTCCACTGACAAGTGCACCTGCACCCCAAAGAGTCCAGTTATGCTGTGAGGCAAGAGAACAAGATGTTGAAATGGGCGTTTTCCAACGACAGTGTCTGCAAAGGAGGGAGGTATTCAGCAGTGCTTAACGTTGCCTCTGTGGTCAGGCAAGTGGAGCAGGAAGGGCAGAGACAGAGGATGGGTCTGTACAGACGAGCAGTGTAGCAGGGAAACAGACTTGCACGGTGGCCCTGGGTGTGAAAGCGGGTTCTTCTGATGCACCTTGTCTCCTACACACAACCACTGCCTTCTGATGCCCTCCGTGCACGTCCTAAAAATCTGAGAAGACACTTGTGCCTCTGATCCTAGACAGAGAGCAAAGGAATCCTCAGGAAGGCTGAAGCTCCATGAGTTGTTTATAGAGGAACCTGACAGGAGACCTGAGGGACAGGCCCAGTTCCCCCGGGGCTCCCTCCTAGACTCCTCCCAAATCTCAGTGCAGGGAGGACACTGAGGGTGGCACCAGCCTAGTCTGAGGAGGGGGCCTGCTCGCCAGGCCCGCTGACATGGCACATATGTCTGTGGGCTGCACCGTGGAGCTCACCGGTTAGAAGCAGTGCCACACGTTTCCTTCCCCACAGGCTCTGGTGGCAGAGTCCAGATCACTACCACTGGAAAGCTGGTAGGTCAGAGCAAATCAGGCAGCATGAAGCTGTGCCTGTCTCTCCTCTCGTTGCTCCGGCTCTGTGCGGTGACTCCTACCTTGCAGGGCTGCTCTCTATAGGAAGACCCAAGGGAAGAGGGAGGATGCACACAGTACACCTGCTAACCAAAACTCAGACACGCACAGCACCCCGGGCAGGTCCCTTCTTCTCGGTGCTCCTCCCCGGATGATGTATTCCCTCTGATGACCTCAGAATAAACCACCAGGCCGAGGCAGGACTGTTTCATGGCCAGGCTTCCTCCCTCCATGGCTGGGTACTTTCACGAATGTGAGCTTCACTCACCCAAATGTCACCATCACTCTGGAAACACCTGAGGAGTGTTGGGAACGAGAGCAGTGTGCAGACACAAAGGAGGCAGCTGCAGCCAGCCTCTGTCAGTGCTCCCGGCCTGCAGTGGGTGTTTCCGCAGACTGACAGAGCACCTGGAGACGCCTTGAGCACATTGCTCTCCTGACCCTCCCAGCCCTGCCCCGAGTCTCACCCATTTGTCTCCACTGGAGCTCAGAGAGGTCTCCACAGTCCTGGAGCATCAGAGCACAGAACTCCTGGCTGCTTTCATCTCTGGCTCCCTGCGACTTCCCCAGAGACCTGAGCCACACTCTTGGGTCACCTCAGTGTGGACTTGCCTGGCTTAGACAAGGCTGTTGCATGGTTTCACCCAACTGGACCAGATCTTTTCCTGAGTTCCCCACACTCTCTTTCTTAGTCTTTTGCAGTTTCAAAGGGCTGTAGCTGGCAAACTTAACGAACCTCTTGACTGAGTCAATCTGCCCTTCCCAGCACCTGAGTGACTCACCTCACCTTTCTTTCTTTCTGTCCTTTTTGTTCACCTTCAGGGAAATATTCTAAAGGCATGTTGATCACACAGATACGGAAAATGTCCTCTCCTGATGGCCTCAGTCTTTCAAGGACTCCCTGTCTTCACTGAAAAATGTGAAAGTGTCGATGTCTTGTCTCCATAAATTTCTTCCCTGCACATCACCGCTTGCATTATTGTCGCTCTACAAATTGGGTCTTGCATTGAAGAGGTTTTCATGATGAAGTGTTTTTCCAGGGTTGGTACAGATCAACTCCAGGTATGATATCCCTATAACAAAAGTGTCCTGAGGGACCAGGTCACAGAGGAGATCCTTGATCAGGAATCCCGTGCGCTACCTTCAGGTTCCCCACTTCTGCACACGTGACTGCTGAGTGATCAGCAAGACTGACAGGCACTGGCCTCTCCCGGGGCCACGGTGCTCACTAAAGTCTCCCCATATTAGCCTGCACGGATGCCCCCTCATTCTCTGTCTAGGCTCCCTTCCTCCAACAGCTTCCTCATTCAAAACACCTTAGGATCTGACAGGATCACATTCTGAAAGCCAAGCTCTGGTGATGTCATAAGCTTCGTTACTGTAGAACCACAGTGACTTTCATTTTCATGAAATAAAACTCAATTTCTTCAGGCAGGAATTAGAATATTTACATTTGTGTCACAATCAAATCTGCATGGGGTTTCAAAACTAGTGTTTGTTCTTTCTTCTCTCTGTGTTTCCATTGTTTCTACCTAAGACAAACAACCATGGTTTCCCTCTTGGAGAAGAAAGAAAGAAATGGGAAATCTCTTCATGTATGCATCCTGCCTCCCGATTGGTCCAGACGCAGAGGTGCAGACATATGCTTGGTCTCATGCGGGGGGGTATTCCATGAGGACTCTAGAGTGCACAGTCCTGAGACAGTGCATGGACTTCATGGTTTACCAATAGTGAAAAAGGAAAGAGAGCTTTAGAGAAGTGGAAATACCCCAGTAAGAACAGATTTGCACAGAAAATGGAAAATACTACAAAAAAGTCATGTATATATAATTATACAGAAAAAGATTAAAAAGGTAAGTGAAAAAAATTATTATGCATGGTAATCCCACTATTTTCCAGAAATACAATTGAAAATTGAAGGAGTTTAGGGAAGAAATACATAATACAGAAAGATTGAGGCAGAATTGAACCAGCTGATGTAAAATTCCATAAAAACCTAGCTGCAAGATTTGAATGGTAGGGCCAGGCATGGTGGCACATGCCTGTAATCGCAGCACTTGGGAGGCTGAGGCAAGAGGATTGCTGCGAGTTCGAGACCACCCTGGTCTACAAAGTGAGCTCAAGGCCAGCCTGAACTGTGTAGCAAGACGTTGTCTCAAAAGGACCAAGAAAACAAATAAAAAAACATTTCAATGGTACGTGGGGAAAAGTGTGAAAAGAATTTTCCTTGTAAGAAGTAAAGTGAGATCGTCTTCCCACGTGAAGGCAAAGCACTCACGGTGCAGCTGCTGAAGATCTGTGACAGGAGCACCAGACTAATCAAATCTGTCCTGAGCCCACAGTCGGTTACGTCTAACAGTGTAATAAGGATGATCTCCTTTAGGAATTCCTTTGTGAAAAAAATTGTTTAATTTATTATGAAAAATTTTAGACCATTGCAGAAGCTGGGCTAAAGCCCAGACAGCTTCAACAACCTCGGGGAGCCACCTTGGCCTCTCCCCCACCAGATTGGGAGCCAGGCAGAGCCTGGAACAGCTGCAGGGGACTCGGTGGCCACTTCGCCCACCCCCTGCACCCTTGTTGAAGCTGAGGGGAACCCCAGATAGCTTCAGCAGCCTGGGTGACGGCACCTTCACCCCTCCCCCACTGGTGTGGGAACCAGCCCGGGTCCCAGCAGTGTCTGGAGCCTCAGAGACCACATCACACCACCACCATACTCTGCTGAGGCTTGGCTGAACTCTGGACAGCTGCAGCAGCCTGGGTGACTGCACCCTCCCACTTCCTCCATGGGTGTGGTAACTAGACTGGGTCTCAGACAGAGTCAGCAGCCTTGGTGACTACAAACTGCCCACGCATGCACCCTCACAGAAGTGGGGCTGAACCCCAGGCAGCTTTGTGAGCAAAGCTGAGCCCCAAACAGCTTCAGAAGCCTTGATCAGCATGCACCCACCACTCATGCACTGGCATGGGACCCAACTGTGCCTTCAAAAGCTTCAGGAGCATCGGACTCCTCATCCTGCACCCATACACCATTGCAGAAGCCATGCTGCATACTAGGAACATTTGAGTCCTGGCCTTGCCATGATCATGCCAGTGTGGGAGTCAGGCTGAGCACCAAGGAACCTCTTGATCTTTGAAAGTGACAAAAGGAAGTAGCAAAATGCAATCTCAGACCTCCACCCCACCCAGAACAAGTCCAGGAGACATCAACACAGAAGAACTTGGAAATCATACACCTGCAATTTCTGAAATGATAGCAACGGAAGTGAAGAAACAACTCCATCACCCCATAGAGGACATCAGATCAGAAATAAACTCTGAGGTAAAAAAAAAAAAAGACAGAAATGACAACAATAATGAAAGAATTGCTCAGCACATCAAAAGAAGACAGAGATAAGAAAATAGAGGAGTTTCCCTCCGGTATGTAGAGCAACTTCATTGACAATAACGATGTAATGTAGGAAACATTCTAAATTCCCATCAGTTTGTTTTGAGATCATGCATCATTTTGTTTTTCTGTCTTTTTTATTTTGCCTTCCTTGTTGTTTTGTTAGATCTTTAACCTTTAAAACAAAAAAGGAAAAGAAGAGCATAGAAAAATGGTGGAAACATTGAATGAACAATATAGGAATGAATCAGAATGCATGAAACAGATTCAAACAAATATAAATGCAATTGAAAATTCCATCGAAAGCTGGCAAAACTGCTTCAGTGCAGAAGTGCAAGATAGACTTTCAGACCTTGAAGACAGCACTGCAGCTAGTGATCGTGAAAGGAAGGATCTCTCAATAATAACAAGGAAGCAGAAAATAACACTGCAACAGATGCAAGAAAGAACAAAGAAAAATAATGTAAAATTAATAGGTATCAATGTAAGAGTAGGCATGAACAGAAATGATGTAAAAACGTTTGCAGAAATAATATCAGAAAGTTTCCCAAGCATGTAAAATGGCGCAAAGTAACTGAGGCATACAGCACTTCACGCAGCCATGACCAAAATATGTCTACCTTCTGACATACAGTGCTCAAGATCCCAGAAATGGAGCAAACTAAGAGAATATTAACAGCTGTTAGAGAAAAGAGATGGGTCACTTATAAAAGAAAGCCCAACAGAATCATGACAGGTTTTTCAACACAAACCATCAAATCAAGAAGAGCTTCCAGTGAAATATTTCACGTCCTGAAAGAAAACAACTTCCAACCCAGATTGTTGAACCTTGCAAAAACTATCCTTCAAAATCAATGGAGAAATAAAATATTTCCATCACAAACATCAAGAACTTCATGAGCACCAAACCAACCACACAAAGAGTACTAAAAGACATTCTAGAAAGAGATTTTTAAAAGAAGACAAGTTCAAGAAAAACAGAAAAGAATCACTAAGAAGAGCAAACAAACAGAGAGAAAGAAGAGGAATCTAGAGTAGGAAAATAACATAACAAAGATAAGCCAATACATATCACTTATAGGCCTCAATGTAATAGCCTCGATTGACCCACCAAAAGAAGTAGACTGGTAGAGTGGGTCAAGAAACAAAATCCAAAAATAAGCTGTATGCAAGAAAAACATTTAACTCAAAAAAAAAAATCAAACAGTGGAAATCAAAGGATGGAACACAATACTCCATGCAGACAGGTGCCCAGAAAGAAGCAGGCATAGCTGTTCTGTTTGCACACAACGGGAACTTCAAACCAAGAGCAATTAAGAGACATAAAGAAGGTCACTACATACCTGTGAGGGGAAAACTTCAAGACGAAGAGATAACAATCATAAATATTGATGCACCAAACACTGGAGCACCCAACTTTATAAAACAAATATTAACAGACATGAACAATGAAATAAGAAGCAACACACTCCTACCAGGAGACTTTACAACCCCATTGTCACAAATACATGGATCAATTAAAGAAATTAGCAAAGAAATAACAGAACTAAACAAAACCTTTGAACAAATGGACTGAGTAGATCTTTACACAGTGTACCACCCAACAGCACCAGAATACACATTCTTCTCAGCTGCACATGGGACATTCTCTAAAATAGACCCTATGTTAGCACACAGAACACGCTTTAGGAAATGCAAAGGAGTTGAAATTATTTCATGCATAGTATCAGACCATGGTGCAACGAAATTCGAAAGTAAAAACAAAGGAAATCACAAGAACTCCGTAAACACATGGAAATTAAATAGCACCCTCATGAACAATCAACGGATTGCAGTTGAAATCAAAGAATAAATTAAACACTATATACAATCAAACAAAATGTAGATACAACTTACAGGAACCTGTGAGATGCAATGAAAGCAGTCCTCAGAGGGAAACTTACAGATAGCAGTGAATTCCCACATCAGAAAAACAAAACAAACACAAATAAATAATCTTATGCTGCACAACAAGCTTCTGGGAAAAAAAAGGAACAAGTCAAACCCAAAGCCCAGAGAAGGTAGGAAATTATAAACCTCAGAGAAATTAACGCAGTGGAGATTAAAAAAACAATATGAAGAATTAATGAATCAATGAATTGGATCTTTGAAAAAAATAGAATTGATAAACTCCTTGTCAAACTTATTTTAAAAAGGAACAAAAAAAACGGAAATACATGCAACAAAGAATGAAAGAGATGAAATCACTGCAAATCTTATAGAAATTCAAAAGACCATTAACACCTACTTTGCAAATCTTACTCACACAGAAAGGAAAAAACTGAGGAAATGGACAGATTTCTAGATACATATGAATTACCAAAGCTGAATGAAGAAGATATAAAAATCCCAAATAACACTATATCAGCAAGAGAAATTAAAAATGTAATAAAAAACTGGCTATTGAAGAAAAGTCCAGGTCCAGATGGATTCACAGCTGAATTCTATAAGAAACTTCGAGAGGATTTATTTTTTTTTTTATTTTTAAAAAAATAAAAGTACAAAAACATATTAACAAACAGACACCAATTAGCATAAAAAATAGTACAATCACAACTGATCTATAGACAAGGTGACATGGTCTCAACAGTGGTTATTGCTTTATCCATTGATATCTTCGAAGTGTAAATCTATGAACCCATATACAGACATGCAAAACTGGTCAGACAATTAATCCTCTCAACAACAGAAAAACGCAAAAACCAAGAATCCAAAGACAGAAAACAAAACAGGCAAACAACAACAACAACAACAACAACAACAACAAAAACCACCAATAGTTGCTGCTTTGCATATTGATATCTTCGAAGTATGTGTTCAGGATAACACATACAGACATACAAGATTGATCAAACAACCCGTCATCAATTATTCCTTAGCATTAAGTGATATAATACAATAGTAGAACCATGTTAGCCCTCCTGCATATATGTATATTCATATATACATACATACATTTTTGTCTCTTTCTTTTCTCCTTTCCCTCGTCCCATCTGTTCTTTGTTTTTGAACAGATTTCCTTCATGTCTCTTAGTTTATATTCCCACGCTCTTCGAGAGGATTTAATAGCAGTTCTTCCCAAACTCTTTCAGGAAATTGAGAGGGAAAGAATTCTCCCTCACTCATTCCTGAAGGCAAATATTATCCCTGATACCAAAACCAGAAAACACACAATCAGAAAAGAGAACGACAGGCCAATCTCCCTTATGAATATACATGCAATAATTCTCAATAAAACACTAGCAATGAGAATACAACAAATCATCTAGAAGATTATACACCATGACCAAGTGGGATTGATCCCAGGAATACAGGGATGGTTCAATACATGCCAATCAATGAAGGCAATACGCCACATCCATAGAGTCAAAGACAAAAATCGTACGATCATCTCCATCAATGTACAAAAAGTTCTTCAGAAACTGTAACACTCATTCATGTTAAAAAAAATAACCTATAGAAAATAGGAATCGATGGTCTTTACCTCAAGCTGATCAAAGCCATCTATGACAAACCAAGAGCTAACATCATTCTAAATGGTCAAAACTTCAAAGCTTTCACTTTAAAATCAGGAACAAGCCAAGGGTGTCCACTGTCACCACTCCTATTCCTATAGTTCTGGAAATATTAGCCAGAGCAATTAGACAAGAGAGAGAAATAAGAGGAATAAGGATAGGAAAGGAAGAAGTGAGATTATCATTATTCACAGATGACATATTGCTCTACATAGAAGACCCAAAATCTCCACCAAAAGGCTTATAGATTTAATAACCAAATTCAGTAGCATAGCTGGAACAAAGTCAATACTCAAAACTCAATAGCATGCCTGTGTACAAACAACGAACAGACTAAGAGAGAAACTAGTCAAGCCACAGCTTTCATAATAGCATCTAAACAAACGAAATGCTTAGGAATCAGTCTAACAAAAGAAGTAAAAGATCTATACAGTGAAAATTACAGTACTCTGAAAAGAGATCAAAGAGCATTTCAGAAAATGGAAAGATATTCCTTGCTCATGGATAGGAATAACCAACATTGTGAAAATGACCATACTACCAAAATTGTTGTAGAGATTCAATGCACCCAACTAAATACTATTAGTATACCTCAAAGATCTGAGGAAAGCATTCCTAAAATTCATGTAGAACCAGAAGAGGCCTAGAATAACAAAAACAATCCTGGGGAAAAAAGGAAAGGCGGGAGGCATCACAATCCCTGACTTGATATTATACCACAAAGCTACTGTGATAAAATCAGCATGGTACTGGCACAAAAACGGTCCTCAAGATCAATGGAACAGATTAGAAGATACAGGCACAACTACAAACACACTCAGTCCCCTTAGCTTTGACAAAGGATACAAACATGTTCACTGGAGGAAAGATAGCCTCTGTAATAAGTGGTGCTGGAAAACTGCCTTTCCACATGCTGAAGACTAAAAATAGACCCATGTGTAGCACCATGCACTAAACTAAAGTCGGAATGGATCAAGGATCTAACTATCAACACAGAAAAACTAAATCTACGGGAAGAGAAAGTAGGTAAAAATCTCAAAGACATAGGGGTAGACAGAGAGTTCATGAACAAAAAACCAAACTACTTGGGAAATACTTCAAAGAATCAACACCTGGGATCTTATCTTATGGAAATTATTTGCACATCTGAAGACATCACCAACAGAGTAAAAAGAAAATGCACAAATACGGAAAAAATTTTAACCAACTTCCCCTCAGACAAAAGACTTCTATCTACAATATATAAAGAAGTTTTTAAAATCAGGCCCCCAAAATTCAAAGACCCAATCCAAACATGAGCATCTGAGATGAATATGCACCTCTCAGATGAAGAAATACTAATGGCCAATAAATACATGAAGAAATGCCCAACATCATTACTCATTCAAGAAATGCAAATTAAAACAAACTTAGATTCATCTCATCCAAGAAAGAATGGCTATCGTTAAGAAGTCAACCAATTACAAATGCTGGAGAGGCTGTGGGGGAAAATGAACCCTTCTGCACTGCTGGTGGGAGTGTAGATTGGTTAAGCCACTGTGGAAATCAGCCGGGATATTCCTCAAAGAACTGGGATTAGAAGTCCCACATAACCCAGATATTCCCCTTCTGGGTATTTTCCCAGGAGAATTAAAAACATCACATCACAGCAATATATGTGCACCCATGTTTACAGCAGCACAATTTGTCATAGCAAAATCTTGGAAATAACTCAAAGGCCAACCCACTGAGGAATGGACAAAGAAGATGAGGTGTTTTTGTACAATAGAGTATTACTCAGCTATAAAAAAGATAAACTCGAGGCTTTTATAGGTAAATGGTTGCAACTAGAGATCATACCCATAAGTGAAGTAAATAGGACCCACATATGTAAACATATTGTCTCCCTAGTGTAAGAGCATTAAGAAGTAAATAAAACCCAAAATGTACAATAGATAATATGAAAGGGAAGGAAATTGCACAAAGGAAGAAACAACTGGGATGAGGGTAAAAGGAAAAAGAAAGAAAGTACTAAGGAGATATATAGAGAGACATGTAGATATATATACAGAGAGAGAGAGGGAGAGTGATCAGGGATAACTGTACTGCTGATGTCTGGTGGTTAATTGAAAGGAACAGTTAATGCTTAATTTTTATATGTATTTTGAGGAATTTTGCATGTTTATGTCTGGTAATCTGAACAACTGATGTGAAGACAACAATATGCAATATAACAACCATTGGTGAATTCCTACCATCCTGTGTGGTGAAACTCTCTATTGTCTCTAGTATCTTTCTAAATATTATCTTCTTCCTCTCTTTAATGCTTTGAACAATCCTCCATTCTTACATCTGGTAATCTGAGCAACTACATTGAAGATAACAAAATGTAATATAACAACCACTGTTAATCCCTATCATTTGGTTTGAAACCCCACATCATCTTTAACGTCCTTGCTTTGTCCTTTCTTTTTTTAAGTATAAAAAACAAAGAAAGAAAACAAAAAAAACCAACAACAAAAAAGGAAAACATTAACAAAAAGACACAAAGTAGCACAAGAGCAGTACAATCAAAACTGAATTATAGAAAAAAAGGGGTCTAGGAATGATGGGAAGATGGCGACCAGGTGAGCAGCAAGGGAGCGATCCTCCTTAATAAACACCACCAGCTCGAGACAGACTTGGCGAGCGTGAATGCCGGGACCTCGGCTGGGAAGTTCAAACTGGGCGTATTTCTCTGAGATGCCGGGGGAGATGTGGTAGGGCGGACCAGGCTGCCAGGGCGAGACGTGGGAAAGCCCCAGACGCTGGGAGCCAGGGACGATCCGTGCGGGGAGGAAGCTCGGCTCGGTCCAAGTGCCGTGGGAGCGCAGCCGGCTCGGTCCCTCCCGCCTCCCGAGCCGGTGCAGCCCCCCGGCGGCTCCCGACAGAGATCGGCTTGTTAGCGGCGGAGACACCCGGCAATCCCACATTTCGCGCGTGTCGGGCGGGCCGCGCGGAGGGCCCCAAACGCCGGGAGCGAGGAGGAAGATCGGCTGGGTCCTAACGCCCTGAGAACACAGTCAGCTCGGTCCCTCCCGCCTCCCGAGCCGGCGCAGCTCTCCGGCGACTCCCGACAGAGATCGGCTCTCTGGCGGCGGCAACGCCCAGCGGTCCCACGTTTCGCGCGCATCGGGCGGGCCGCGCAGAAAGCCCCAAAGGATAGACTGGCACCTTGGAACCTTCATGCCTGCAGGGACTCCAAAAACTGGTGAGATATCTGCGCTCGCGACCAGATCACCGAGTGGGGGAGGAGATCCATCCCTATACC
>PVLD010007465.1:0-91434 GCA_004027595.1 Dinomys branickii | reverse complement strand
AGGATCAACTGTCTGACTAAATTTGCATGTCTGTATATGGGTCCATACAGCTACAATTCGAAGATATCAATGGATAAAGCAACAACTACTGTTGAGACCATATCACCTTGTCTATAGATTAGTTGTGATTGTACTATTTTCTATGATAATGGGTGTCTGTTTGTCAATATGTTTTTGTACTTTTATGTTTCTAAAATAAAAAAAAAAAAAATATGTGCATGTTCTGCTTCAGTTGGGGGAGAAGTCTATCTTCCCCTGCCCTGTCCACCGTACATACACCTGGCCATGTTCTGGCCCATCCTGCTGGCTTCACGTCTGGGCCCAGGGGTGTGCATAGCAGCCGGAAAACTGTAGCAGAAGTAGTGGGTGTTAGAATCAGAGTCCCTCATAAAAAAAAGCGCAGGGGCTGCATAAAGATGTAGCTCAGTGGTAGAAGACATGGCTAGTGTATGCAATGCCCCGGGCTTGAGCCTCAGCACTGAGGAGGAAAATAAAGCAAAACAAAACAAACCCCCAAGGGCTGGCTCTATCAGGAATAACATGCTGTTTGCAGCGAGTCCATGATGGCTCGGCATCAGGCCTTTGGGGATGTCACGTGGCAGAGAACTGGCCCCTCTTGGGCATGGCTCTGGACAAGGAAAGACCGTGGGTGGGTGGAGTGTGAATGGAAGAGTTGCTGAGCAGTCAGTGCAGGTTGAATGAACAGCCTGCTGGGTCATGGTGAGCTCCCTTGTAAGGAGAGTGGGACTCCAGAATCACTCGTTCTGGGAATTAATTCATAATTCTTTTAAGAACAAAAGAGCTCCAGTTCAAAGGGTTTACTGATTGATAATTTCTTTCTCCATAGGGTCAGAAATATTTGTGATTGTAGTTGTCTGAGATGGGCTCAGAACTGCAATTCCTGTAAATGTGGGACATTTACAGGAATGGAACAGTCCTGATCTTCAGTTCAGCTTTCCCTTATAGGGGTTTGGGATACCATCCAAGAGATTGTTGTTTACTGTCTCAGATGAGCTGACCCAAGGTCATCAGGTCTCTTTGGCACAGGCAGCTCCTATATGCTGCGTACGTCCTGGAACTTTTGTGGTCTTGGGTAGAACTCAAAGTGAGTTTTGCAACATGCAAGGATTAAGCCTGGCTGTGGAGTAAAGCTGCTTTCCATTCCTGACTGAAAGGGACTTCTTACTCCCGCTCCTTGTTCTAGGTTTAACCTTCCTGCAAGCATGAGCTAAGCCTTTTTCCTCCCGCTAGGGGACGTTTTAGAAACCCAAAGAAAGAGTGAGTAGGCCTTGTTGTTGACCATGAAGGCTTCCTGGGCCATCAGCCCCTGGTGCAGAGTCAAGCACAGCGCCTGTGTCCCCACCCTCTCGGCAGCACTCCTGAGTTTGAGAGCTGAGGTGCAGACAGTGACACCTGTCACAATGCTTAGGTTCTGTGCTGAGTCTCACGGAAAGCAGCACAGGAAACAGACAAGGTAGCCCAGGTCCAGTTCCATATACTACAAGCTGGACGATTCCCAGGGCCTTCGGAGGTTTGTATTTGTCAAAGTGATGGGAAGCCCCAGTGGTCATTTTTCAGAGTACCTGGGGTGCAGCTTGGCACTGAGAGCCCTGGGAAAACCTGTCTCCCCTGATGGCTTTCAGTGTATTTCCTAATTGAGTTTTCTTACCGAAACCTGCTTTCCCAGAGCTGGTGAGCAGCAGGACACTTTGGGGGGAGGGTGCGCTAGAAGAGTGGCCAAGCTTCCAGTTTCTTCTCCCCAGTTCTGTGAGGTCTCAGTGAAGCACACTAGGCTGTGCGTGTGTGCAGAGCACAGATGGATCAGTGATAGCATGCAGCATCTGCCTCATCACCTCTGCTGTAGGATCTTGTACTCCTAGTTTTTCAACCTCCCTGAGTGGTGATTCCAGCTGGCAGAGCTGTAGCAGGGGTTTCCGTAAGCATTTCCACGGTCCTGTAGGTGAGGTGTGTGGCCTCAGAGCCGCGTGCCGGTCCCTCCGTTGTTGTAGGAGGTAGTGGGGTAAGAGCAATACTTGGATGGCTGGGCTCCCTGTCCAGGGCACTGCTGGCAAGCTGAGCATTTGCAGGCCGTCCAAACACTACCATTCTCTGGGGATTTGAGGGTTAGGAAAGGAAAGTGAATTGATTTCTGCCTTCTTGTTGGAGGAAGTAGCCTAGCAAAGCAAACCCCTCTGCTTTTTCTGAGCTCTCCTACCATGCATCCGATTAGTTTTGGTCTCAGAACTTAGGAGCTAAGTATGAAAAAAAACCTGGCAAACTAAAGCAAAGATGTTTTCTTTTGTGTCATGAAGCTCTCCCACTGGTGAGTTTTGAGCCTGGCTTTGCTGAGGTCCCTGGTAAACAGTTTCTTC
Source organism: Dinomys branickii (assembly GCA_004027595.1). NCBI lineage: Eukaryota > Metazoa > Chordata > Mammalia > Rodentia > Dinomyidae > Dinomys > Dinomys branickii. The sequence continues at coordinate 89,062 of PVLD010007465.1, read as the reverse complement.
AGTTTTCCTGGGTGAGGGGAAGGGGGGTGGGGGAGACACATTTGTAGCTTTGGAGTACTAGAAGGACGTCTTGCTGTGATGGCACTGCAGTGAGTCTCACTGCGCATCGCATTTTGTTCCTGATGGCTTTCCTGGTTGTAGAGAGTCCCTTCTTCACCTGAGGTCCCACAGACCATGCCGCAGCGCGCAGGTCCTTTGGCCAGCCAGCTCTGCATTCTGTGTTTACAGGACCAGGAGACAGGAAACAATTGATTTGTCGTGTATTTCCTTTATTAGAGAGAAGCAAGTGTCCCACTCTAACCTTACTTCGGAAAATATGTCTCTTGGGCCCCGGTTGTATACTCTGGCTCTGACCATCCTTTCCCTCTCTGTGTAAGACATGTTTTAACTAAAGGTAAGGAGGGTGACAGTGTCTCAAGCCCTTGCGTGGGCCAAAACCCTTACCTTCAATTGCTCCTTCCCCTGCTCTCAGAGGCGAGCTGTAAAGGGCCCATGACATTTCTTATATTCATGGAAGACCTTGCTAATTGAAGGTCCATTGTTACAAGATCCTTTCCTTTTAATGAAAGATATCAGGCAGTGGATTTATTTGTTTGATGAGACCTATAAAGAAACAGTTTATCTACCATGGAATGGGAGAAACACCATTCTGAGAAATTTGAGTGTTTGGAGTTATAGAAATGGTCATACAACCATTCCTGCATTTCTAGTAGGTAGAGGCCTGTGCAGTCCACATGAGTGAGCCTAGTTCAGCCCTGTCTGCTTCGATTGGACATTTTTGAACTTTGCAGACTTTGTTGCCCTTGAGGTCTTCCTGGTACTCACAAGTCTTGGCTCTGTTCTGGATGTGGAGTCTAGCACTCTTTCCTGGAGTGGGCAGAAGGCCAAAGAGGCCTTTATTTTGAAATGTGAGAATAAACATATGTATCTCCTTTTACCATTCTGCCTCCCCTTCTCTTCCTTGTTGACCTCACTTGTAAAGTTTATGGGCCAGTGACTGTCCCAGGTTTCTGCTAGGTGCTTTGGAAAATTTACCCTCTTTATCCTTAAAATAGGGTGTAGCCATGAATACTTCATTTTTATTGGAGAGACCTGAGGCTCAAAATTTAGTGACTTGTCCAAGGTCCCACATGATGTCCTGCTGAGATCGGGATTTGAATGCAGACCGCCTCTTCATCTGGAGCACTGTAGAGATGCAGATGCTGAGAAGCCCTGCTCCTCCTCTGAGACTACAACAGAGGTGGCGGTGGTTCTTAGAACAAGAGGGGGCACATGGCAGCAGGTGACCTGTTTCTGGGCTGCATAGAGTTGGGCACAGAAGCTTTGGGGCAGATGCACTGCCTTTGCCTCCCAGCTCCTTCATGCTCTGTGCCTCAGTTTTCACATCTGAGATCAATGTAGCACTTACCTCATAGGTTTCTTTTTCTTTCTTTCTTGAGAACCAAGGGTTATCTTGTGCATTCTAAGCAATCACTCCATCACTAGGCTACAACCCCAGTCCCTAGGATCATTTTTAAGGTTAAATGGGAGGCCAAGATTATAGCTCAGTAGTACAGAGTGCAATGCTTAACATGTGAGAGACTCTGGCTTCACTTTCCAAACATGCAAACAAAATGAGTTTTCTGTATTTGTTTACACACAGGCATCTAAAATAGGAGCTTGGGAACATAGGAAAGAAATAGCAGGGAGGGGGTGGATAGGAGGAATAATAGTCTGTAACACAGTAGGGTAACTATTACTGACAACGGTTAATTGAATATTTCAAAATAGCTGGTAGAAGGAATGTTGAATGTTCCTAACATAAAGAAATGATAATGTATCTAAGGTGATGAATATGCCAGTTACCCTGATGTGATAATTATATGTTATATACATGTATTGAAATGATACACTATACCCCACAAATATGTACAGTTACTATGTGTCAAGTAAAAATCACGCTAGTATTTTTAAAGTAAGTGTATGCTTATAATTCCACAACTTCAGGAGGCTGAGGCAGGAGGAATGCAAGGTCAAGCCCACTCTGAACAACTTACCATTTAGTGAAACCCTGTCTAAGTAGGGCTAGGGGTGTAGTTCAGTGCAAAGATCCTGTATTCATTCCCCAGTGTATAAGGTGGGGTTACTTTTTCATGCCTAAGCATTGTGTTCTTTTCCTCAGGCCTCCCTTTGGACATAAGTCAAAAGGCAGCACTGTCCCTCATCTAGATAAAATGCTTGGATTCATGGAGGCTTTATTTTTTTCCTAAATCCTTTCTAGCTTCTTTCCCATGAAGACTTTTCTGTGCTGTACTGTTTGCTGGTTGGATTTGGGGTCCCTTCACCTTTGGAAGGCAGGCGCAGTGCTTTATTTTGGAGTGCGTAAACCCATGTCCAAATGTTACAGATTGCATCCAAGCCATCTTGTAAATGTGTTTGGGAGAAGGTTCTTGTGAGTTGGCTGCTTCTGCTATGAAAAAGGGAGTTTACTTTTCTTGGCCAATGAACATGTGGACTATGTTTTCCAGACCTTTTTTTTAACTGTTACACAGTTACATGCAGGGGACTTGCTTTTAATTGTCTTTGATTTTTGAGAAAGGTCTTTTAATTTCTTGTGCCATTGTGGGCGATATGGGCAGCATAGCGTGTATGGCATCCATTGAAGATGTCCTGGGATTGTCCCTAATTACGTGTCTCCCTGCCAGTTGACAAAGTGGAGGGATTAGTTGCTTGTTACATGAACCAGCCAGGATCATGCAGAGGCAGCAGCTGTAGACATCTGCGAAACATTTATGATCAGACCTTAGGTGAAGGCCCCTTGTGGATTTTCTGATGGAGTCCAGGAAGCCATCAACAAGAGAAGCTGTCCGGAAAAGGCTTTAGGTTTTCTTTGAAATCCACCTGCCAGACATAGGGTTTGTGAGAAGAGAGTCTGTACTCCACAGCGAATTTGGTGATACAAAGACTTGCCCATAATTTGCCCAGCCTAAGAAAAACACTCGTTTCCCTGTCTGACTTTATGAGCTAGCCGGTTGTTTCCCAGAAGGCACTAGAAGTTCACTTTCTGTCGTTTAGGTGCTGTACCATTCTTTGGGAGCTGGGCATAGAGGTGCTCGGGCTCTGGGGCAAGTTACCGAGCCCATGAGAGCTTCGGTTTGCTTTGCTGACCAAGTAAGGTTGGGGCAGCCGCCTCACAGCTGCTGCCTGCCTTGCCGCCAGCCAACGCGGTCCAGGGCTGGGTCTTCTGTGGGCCCTTAGTGATGTTAATTTCTTTACCTTTATCTTTCAAAACTGGTTTCCATTTTGGTTACTAGGTATTCTTAATCACTGAAGAGAATTTCGCTTTAAAGATGGTCTAGGAGGTATTTAAATCCTCTTTCTTGTGGTAGGCATTGGATGCAGGGCATTTTGTATGCTAAATACATGCTTTACCACTGAGCTGCATTACCAGCCCTTACATAAATATTCTTAATACTGCTTTTCTTAGTTTTAATAATGTAGAATTTTATTCCAAATAGTATTTTGGGGGTGGAAACCCAGCTCCATTCTTAAATTTTGACTTAGGGTTGGGGATATAGTTCAGTGGCACAAGCACCTGCTTGGCAAGTACGAGGTTGTGAGTTCAATTCCTGGTACCAAAAAAAAAGTTAAATTAAATTCTGACTTAGAATTAAACTGTGAGCAGATGAAAAGCACTAATGTATAATAAAGGATTTGTTTTCTGATCCTTATTTCCCTTTAGTCGTATGATAAGCCTGATTAGTTACAAAAAGTCTGGGCCTCACATGTCCTGATTTCAGTGGTTTGTAAGGTTTCCTTTGCTGTAACTTTTCTGTGTTTTAAAACCTAGGCAGGTAAGGGAGGTGCACCCAAGAGAAATTGCTCCATCTCAGCCTGCTGGCCCAAGGGGGAGGCCCCAAACAGTGCAGGGAAGCCAGGCGGAGCCCTCCGCGCAGTGGGTTTGCCCATGGTCGTCCACGCGCTGTCCTTTGTGGCATCATTGTTGCCCCGTGTGTGTCCAGGTTACAGACAGCAGGCAGCAGTCGCCTCTCAGTGGACTGCAGGTTGGGAACAGAGTTCCTGTGTGTGGAAACAGGTCTGCAAGCCGCCCGAAGTGCTGATGGGGGTGGGTTGCCGCCAGCTGTGTGTTGGGAGCTGGTAGAGTTGAAGGCTGCAGGAGAAAGAGCACCTGCCCTCTAGGGGAGGTAGAACACTGGGGCTGGCCATACTTGCAAGGTACCGGCTCTGCTGTGCCAGCCTTCCTCCTCCCTTGGGAGGCTGTGTGGCAGACTCCCTCCTAGGAATATTTGCCATGCCACCAGGTTCACCAGGTAAACCCTGATCTCCGTGGAGAAACTGTCCTGTGTTCTGCAGTTAGAGGTTTGGGGCTGTAAACAGAAGCATAGCTCCAGCTCTCAAGCGTGACTCATTTTGGATATTTCACTTCCTGAAGGGATGTGTAAGGGAAAAATCCACTGATGGCTGTTGCAGAGTTTGACACAGGGCCTGTGTGTAAGTTGCTAAGTTTTCTGGAATAAATATACTAGGGAAATGCACGTGGAAATTCTCAGTGTTGGCAAAAGTATCAAGGGAGCTTGGGGACTCCATTAGACCTGTCACATTTGTCTAGTTGCAGCGGCCTCAGAGGGGTGTGGGAACACCAGTGTATGGGGAGGGGAGCAGGCTCAGTGGTGGAACTCTTCCTGGGCCAGAGGCTGACGGGATAATAATAGAGCACAGAATATCTGAGGTAAAATTCGGATTTTGTGAATGAACCTGGGATTGGTCTCCTGTTACTGTCCTCTGCCCTTCCTCTCATTTTGGCATTAGGGAAGCATTGGTCCCTGTGCTCCTTGGTACACTGGCGGGGGTGAGGGGTAGTGGGGGTGAGTAGTGGGGAAGTCTGCCCTCCTTTGTCAGTGCTAACAACGTGGAAACTGCACCAAAACTCCACCAACCTTTCTAGAGACTCCTGGCAGCCTAAATGGAAAACCTGTGTCAAGTGAAGGAAAAATCAGGGAGGAACAGGCCCTTGAGCACCCAAAACATTATGTAAAAGTCTCTTCAGAAGCCCTTCCTCTGAAGAGTCCTGCTCTTTAGAGGGAAGCACTGGGGGTTCCAGCTAGTAGATCATTCATTCGTAAACCTGGATTCCTTCCCTTGTCATCCTCTGCGTGGTTATATTTAGGACTGAAATGTTTTCTATTGTCTGATTTTTCTTTTTTAACCTCAATTTTAGAAGATGGCTTGGGCCCTCTTGGCCAGATGAGGTCCCTTGTTCTCAGGGACCCTGCAGGGTGGAGAAAACAGAGGCGCTGAGAGACCATTTGGTGACTTGCTTAGTTCTGCCCTGCAAGCTATATGAGAAATTAGGGTTGCTGCTGCCACTGATGGTGAAGAAAATGATGATGATGTTATCTGTATCTTCAGAGTCTTAGATTTAAGATGGAAAAATGGGTGCAGATACTGTACACACACAAATCTTCACAGCAGGTCCAAGTACTTATAAACTGTGGGCTTGTAATTCTGGGCTTCAAGTTATGAATCTTTGAGTTATTCCTGGTCTCAGAATTAGTTTGTTTCTTTTAAACAGGAATGAGTTTATAGTTTTCTGGTTTCCTAGCCCATAGCAGATTAGAAGAAGTACGTTTGCCAAGAAAGCAAAAATACAGCTCTCAGCCTGAAGAGGCACAAAATTTTAAAAAGACAGAGGGCTGTGTTCCAGAGGTACAGCAGATGTATATCTGGTATCTTTGGACCAGGGGGAAAATGGTTTAGCTGTATAGTGTCGTGTGTTCATTTGCATTGTGGAAAAACACAGGCCATGTCATACATTTTAGAGAGCTTGTTCTTTTACTGTTTAAAAAATGTTAGTAGTTTGGTTGTCTGGAGAAGCCATTGGAAGGAACTCCTGTTGTGCCATGAAAGGGGTGTAACAGGGACACCAGTGGTTCTAACTGTAGAATGAGCATGGCGCAGGCGTTCTTGCATGCTGTCTCTCTTGCGCCATCACCTTCCTTTGACCATAAGCTCCTTGTGGGCAAGGCCTGTGTATGACAGCTTGGGCTTTGCCCACCTGCCATTCTCAGGGTTGCTTGGTTGGTGAATCCAGTGGGGAGATGGCAAAGTGTGTAAAAGGACATCTTCCAGTGTGGGCATTCTAGTTAGGTGCTAATTTTTCCACTTCATGCAGTCTTTAAAACTTTCTGTGTATTTGTTGCTCGTTGTAAAATGAAAGGGTGGCACCAAGGTGAGTTTGAGAGGCCTTCCAGGCTTGTTTTCTGTGATCCTGACATAGAGTACTTGTAAATGATTTTGTTTTCCTGTATGGAAATGACATTGACACAACCACTGAGCTGGTCCTTTTTTAAATGGTTACTTTCTCCTCTCTCTTTCTCTCTTCTCATATAAGATAGTTTATTTCTTACACACTCAGCTAGTAGATCATTCATAAACCTGGATTCCTTCCCTTGTCATCCTCTGCATGGTTACATTTAGGACTGAAATGTTTTCTGTTGTCTGATTTTTCTTTCTTAACCTCAATTTTAGAAGATGGCTTGGGTCCAGCTATGATAGTGCACAGTAGACCCCAAAGGTTAAGGGAGGTTTAGTCTGCCAACTAGAATGTCACTGCAGCTTTGATTGCAGAGGTAGAGGATTTTCCCATGGAAATGAAAGTCATCTGGACAACTGGTGCACGCATGTTTGTGTTTGCCCCACTGTCATCACCGTGCCCCTCCCAAAGCGCAGTGCAGTGAGGCAGTAGAAGAAGCACTTTTCTTTTGTTAATCTGAAATGTACAGTTTCTGGAGTAACTTAAAGATAATTGTGCCTAGGCTCACCCTTGAATCAGTCCCCAAATAGCCTCCAGGACCAATCATTCGTAAGCCACATGGCAGAAAACAGATTGGGCTTTGGAACAGTTGCTTGTTGGGCCCCAGACTGCATAAGACAAGCCACGTGTTAAGTTAGATGCCGTATGTTTGTGGTCAGTCAGTCTGGGCTCCAGCAGAAACTACCTTTGTGCAGTCTATCACGTGAATATTGGTTAAGCCTCTGGGGAATGTAAACCCCCCAAGGACTTGATGAACTTCAGCAAAAGCTTTGCAGGCCTCAAGGCTTCAGTGTATGTGTGTGTGTAGATGGATTCTGTGAAGTCCAGATCTACCCAAACCAGTCATGGGGCAGGCCAGGCAGGGCGCCTGCCTAGAAATTAGTGGTGTGAGTTACTGCTTGTCCTTGAAATGACAGTTTTTAAAAGGCCTCATATACTCTGATGAGGCTTTGGCACCATCTCGTAGCAGGTGGCCCCAGGTAGGAAATGAGTCATTTCTAGCTTCTTGGTCTCCCTATTTCCAGGAAGTCACATGTCCTGTGTCTTCTGTTCCTGAAAGTCTGACTGTACTCCTTACCAGCCTTCCAGTCAAAGCTGAAGGGGTGTTGAAGAAGTCTTTGTGTTGGCTGACCTGCCTTTGCCACATCGCTGCTCAGCCCTTCTCCCTAGGGTCACCACAAGAATGCTCCTGTACCAGTTACAGTTGGCATCTAGCAAAGTTACCCAAGACTACTGACTTCAGAGAACGATGGTCATTTCCTTGTCTCCAGTAGGTTTTGTGTGTTGGTGATTCAGGATGGCCCTAGCCAGGTGGTTCTGGGTCTTGTGCTATTGCAGATAGCTGGAAGCACAGGGCCCTGGAGCACCTGGGGTCCTCAGGCGTGTCTCACCTCATAGGGTCTTGGCGTCTCTGTGTGTAGCTTAGGTGCAGGGCAGAATTGAGGGTAGGTGAAGTTTCTTTTGCTATTTGGGATCCTAGCACCTGTGCTCAGCTGGCTGGGAGAAGCTGCAGAGCCCTTGGCCTGGCATCAGGTGATAGAATAGTCTCAGTGTTCCCACATTTCCAAGGGAGGGGACACAGACACATGCAAGGCCACAAAGAAGTGCCTATGAGGTGGCATTAAAAACAGCACTTGTTACCTAGGAAGCACTCAATAATTATTGGATGACTAATTGGATGGGCAGAGAACTCTGGAACCTGAACTGAAACGGTCATCCTTTTGCTCTTTTTCAACCAAGAACAGCACCAGTGGGAGGCAGAGCTGGTAAAGCTCATGCTATGAAGGAGCTGTCTGGGATCACTTAACACTCTGAAGAAGCTGGCTTAGTCCAGGGCTGGCAGTTTACAAAATAAACAGAAAGGTGATTAGGGGCATAACCACACAAAGGGGGATGGTCCCTGAGAAAATAATTAACAGCAAGAAGTACAAATCAGTGTGTTGTGAACTATGCCCGTCTCTATATATAGCTCCTGTGTCTTTACTGTATATATCCCGCAGCTATGTGGGTATTTGCTGTTTTATGGACGGTTTGTGCCTTGAGGGCCAGACTAGGTTTTATGCATTGGGCCAAGTTCAGGATCTGGCCTGAGGTTAGCACTCAGACACTGTTCTTGGATTGTAAGCTGATTGTTGGCCTGTAGAGGGCTGAACCCAGAAATGACAGTTTTGTTGAAGGGTAGGACAGGTGGAACCCAGTGTTGCATCTGCACTTTGGGTGAGATAAAGAGCTGGGTCCATCCAGAAGGAATCTCAGGCCACAAGGTTAAGCGAACAACCCAGATCTTGGGGACAGCCCAGATCGTACAATATCTAGTGAGAGGAAAAACTCTCAGCCTAGGGCGGGGGATATAGCTCAGTGGCATAAGCGCCTGCCTGGCAAGCGCAAGGTCCTGAGTTCAATCCCCAGTACCGCAAAAAAAAAAAACCTCTCAGCCTGAACTCCTGAGTCCTGAATTCTGTCTTCATTTGCTTTCCTTTGTGTGTTGTTCTTGATTAGACACCTGATAACTGTGTGGTGTGTGGTAACACATTAACCTGAGTTTTAAGCACCATGATGTAATGAATGCTCCTGATCTTACTGTTTCGTCTGAGACCTGCACAGTATCAATGTATCTTCCCCTGTGATTTCCCTTGTAACTTCTTATTTGTGTATTTTATTCATCACTCCCTTGAGTTGGCTTAAAGAATAAGGAAAGGAAAAAAATAGCACCACCAAATGCACACAAAGCTGGGGGTGTGGCTCGGTGGTAGAGTACCTGCCTATCATGCATGAGGTCCTGGGTTTGATCCCAAGCTTTGTAAAAAAATAAATAGCATAAATGTTTGTGCACATGTATGTATGTTCCTGTCTGAATCACAGAAAGGTCACTTGTCTTGTTTCTGAGCCTTTGAAAAGTGACCATAGCCGAGATAGTTCCCTGGGACCACCCCCCTCAATCACCCTGCTTCTAGGGTCGCTTGTGTTGTTCCTTGTAGCTGTGGGTCATCCTTGTTTTCTTCCTTCTCCTCATGCTGTTTCCTGCTTGGACCCTTAGGGTTTGGGATGGTTCCCAAGCAAACGGCTCCAGTTAACTCTAATTTTAACTTTTTATAAGCTGTCAGTAAGCTTTCCCATGCAGCTTCACTTATGGGAAGCATTTAGTCATTTCCTAATTTAATGATAGTTAAACATCCTTAGCCCTAGAAATTTGTTGTGAAACACTTCCAGTTACGGTTAATTGGGATGGATGTGGAATACGAGTTAGATGGTTTTGCGAAAGTGTTTTGGTGCTGCTGGCAAGGTACAGTCCCGCTCATGGGAAGGAACCCTACTGCACTGGTCACCCACCCCAGGGAGGCGGTGTGAGGACAGGAGCAGGCACGTGGGGGCTGGGATGGAGGTGCAAAGAGGCTCCAGAGAGGGTTGAAACAATTTTTCTTCACATTGGCCTTCTCTGGTCAAGTCGTATCTTTTCTTTCCCGGATCACACTGCTCAATTTCTAGTTAATCCCTTCTGAATCCCAGTATGTTCCGGATTACAGTTTCAAATTAGTTAGACTTACTATATCATAAGTTTGCTTTTCAGTTCAGAAAAAGGTTGTTGATGTCTAGTTATTCTGCAGAAATCAGGCTTTAGGGCTTATGAGTGGTATTTGAATTAGAATGATAAGCACACCATTTCTCCTCATGTGCTGTTTTCTGAAGAGGGGCCTGGCCAGATGCTAGGAGCCAGCAATCCCTTTCCCCAATGGTTATTTTTAGCCCAGGGATTGTCAGCCTTGCCTCAGTTAAGCCAGGTGATTCTTTATTGTGAGGAGGCTGTACTTTGCATTACTGAGTCTCTAGAGGCATCCTTGGCCCATATTCACGAAACACTGGCATCTTCCCCTTCTCCAGTGTGACCACTAAAATGTCTCTGTACATTGCCAGATGTCTCTGGGTGGGGCTATGTGTGCTTATGAAAATGGCCTCCACTTGAGAAGCTAGTTTACAGCTTTTACCAGGTTTCGCTTGAATCATGAAGGATTTTCATTCTTTTTTTGTTTTCTGGTACCAGGAATCAAACTCCAGACCTTTCACTTGGCAGGCAGGCAGGTGCTGTGCTGCTGAGCTATATCCCTGGCCGCAGGGTTGTCATTCTTGCACAGGCAAGAGAGCACAGAGCTGTTTGTGGAGTTTTTCCATACCTAGCTCCAGTTTAAGGCAACGGCAGAGACCAGGGTTGGATTTAGTGTGCATGGGGGGACGGTCATAAAACATTCATATTTAAAATTATTTTTAAATATTTAGGACCTATGTGTGTATTTATGCCTGATCCCCAATCATTGAACACATCCGAGTGTGTATTAGCACACTGCATGTATATTGTCTAAATCATCCCGATGCCCTATGAGAAAGTTACGCGTAGAATTGTCCCATTGTGTAGGTAGGCTGGTACAGGTTAAGAAAATTTGCTCAGGGTTGTAAGTTAATGAATGACAGACCTGGGAATTGAATAGGTCTCTAGAGTCTAGTCAGCTTATCTGTGTTGTACCCTAGACATGATGTTGAAATCTCTTCCCATTCCAACAGGGCAAACCCATGTCACCGTGGCCTCGGCCGACACAGTTTGGCAGAGCAGTGTGTGGCACACGCAGTTCATGGTTGCTGTGGTGTTTCATAGAGCAAACCACATGATGGCGCTTTCCTTTCCTTTCCTTTGCTTTTCATTTTTCTTACCTTTGAAGAGTAAATAGTTTATTTTGTGTCCTAGAATAAATGTCATCAGTAAGTATTTTGAGCAAGGGACAACTTTTTTTTTTTTTTTAGATATCTGGCTTGTATGTGGCATATCAGTATCTAAAAATGAGGTTCAATTCCAGTTAGCAACATGTTACAACTTTGGTGGCTATAAAGTGAGTCCTTAACTAATGGCCTGCCCCCAGTTAATAAACCTGGGGTGTAAATACTAATATTCAAAGGTTACATTTCATTAGAGCCAAGTGTAGCATTTTGAAGATTATTTTGTATACTTTATGCTCTTTAGCTTGTTGATTGGCTTTCAAAAGTCCTACAAGCAGAGCAGGTTCCACATACAAAACAGATAGTGCCTTTTGAACTGACAATATTGGAACTCCACTGCCTTACTGCACACAGGGTCACTTTACCTGGCAGCTCAGCCTCTCTTAGCTTTATTTCTTGTGGCCTTTCCTGAAACCTAGCCTTCTGTGCCGCAGCCTGCCATGTACCAGATTTTCTTTGCGTTTTGCCATCTTCCCCAGACTCAGTTCCTCCCTCCGTCCTTCCCTCTTTCCTTTTTTATTTTGTATGTGTTTATGAGGACCGGCACAGAGTGGCTCTCTGTAAGTGTTTGAGCATAAATACTAAGTGAGGAGGATGTTGTGAAGCACGTCATGCGTTGCTTTGACAGGGTGCTCAATGAATGAGAATACTGTGTATCCCTCCAGTCCTCCGAGTTTGTCATGCTTGTCCACTTTGTTGTGAAGAGCCAGCTTTTGACTGCAGTGTGTTTCAGCTTTCAGATGTTTGTGTAAGATTTCACTGAACGGACAAAGCATTTGTAACCTTGGTGTGCATATCACTGGTGCGTATCTTGGCCTGCTTTCTTTCTTCCCTAGTTTGGAACTCATCAAAGACCCTGGCCTGGTGATGCTGCCTGAAGTTTATGTTCAGGTGACAGCAAAGGCAACCCTTGCCTACTACGTGAGCCTGCTCCCCATAGCACCAGCTAGCACTTGCTACAGCCACGGCTGCTAGATCTGTCTGCTGAGGAGGAGGAGAGCTAAGGGGCCTTACTGAACCCCTCAGCCTGCTTCTGCTTTCCTCTGGAACTTGTGCAAAGAAGATACCCTGGAGGGGGACAGGCACCCTTTACAGAGTCACCCCAGACTACAGGCTCTTGCAGAACTTACGGAAAGCCCATTACTAGGCTGTTTGGGTCATAGAATCCTCCCAGGCAGGCAGCAACTGGAAGAATGCTTTTGAGGAGGAGTCTTGGTATTGGCCAAAAAAACTTATTGCTTTTCTTTCTCCCTTCACAGAGTGACCAGCAGCTGGACTGTGCCTTGGACCTAATGAGGCGCCTGCCTCCACAGCAAATTGAGAAGAACCTCAGTGACCTGATCGACCTGGTACGTGCCTCTTTCATATGGTTTCATTTGAGTCCACAACACATAATTGGTTGGTTGTAGGTAGTGCTTTCCATGCAGAATTCAAAACAGAGGAAACCTTTTCTCTCCCTAGTCAGGCAGCCCCACCGGGCTCAGAGATTGCTCTGGACAGAGAAGATGAGTTTCATATGGTGGTCTTTCTTTGAGACCATCTGTGTTGATAAAGCCCAAGATAAGCATTCTAAAGTTGATTACAATCTGCACCCCTTCCCCCAGCTTGTCTTCTAGCTTTCGTTCAGGCATGGTAAGGAGGCCACACATCCAAACCAGCAAGGCAGCCAAACCAGGCGCTGTAGGTTGTGCTGCTGTGCAAGTTTCTCCAGCCGGTGCAGTACCATGTACCCTGGAAAGTACTTCAGCAGCCTCATTTCTAGCGTGAAATAGTTTTAACAAACAAGGAGCTCAACACATCTATTTTTAAAATACTCACTTTACTTTTAATGGTTTTTTTTAAAAGATACTCAAAATGATTCATCACAAAATGATGCCTCAGATTCACTGGAACTATAATGTTACTTGAAAATGCTAAAATACTCAAACATCTGTAAAGCCACAGGAAAAATTGAAAAGAAATAAAATGAAATCAGGTCTCAAGAGGCCAGCCAGCTTACCTCGATCACTCAGCCAGCGAGTTCTGGCACGCACCGTGGAAGCCAAATCCTCTTGTTTTTTCCATTGTGTCCCATGTTGTCTTTGAATACGCTTATCAGTTGCCACGCATGGCTCATCAGTGAGGTGTCTTTTAAAGTGAGGGTTTGAAAACTTGTCCATCTGCCGTGGAGATTTATTTCATTCCATTGTACAGATTCAGGACAATTTTACTAGGAAAAAAATGTAATAGGAAGCTGGTGTCATTCACAGATAAACTCTTCCTCATAGCAGTCTAGAAGGTCCACTGGGCAACTATTTCTATATTCACAGAAACATGAACTTCCAGCTGACAGGCAAGTGTGTGGGACCGAGTTGAACCTAAGGAAGCAGCTGTGAACTTGTTGTATCTTATGTGATGTAATTCAGGAAGTGAGAAGGGAAAGATCCCTGCAGGTGCTTTGTGCCAGGAGGAAAGAGGAGGGAAGTATAAAAAGTGATGGTTCCAGGCCAGACAAACACACGTTTTAGAAGCATGCTGAAGGGTAGGAGATTGAATTGTGATACAGATGAATCTGCCGCGTGCCCAAGAGTATGGTGAGGCGGCGCAAGAGAGATCCCTGAAGTGGACCGGTGTGAGGAAAAAGATGCAGTGCGTCGAGAGCACAGGCTGTCTTGAAGGGTAGCTGCCCCTCTATTCAGGCACTTCTTGCCCTGTTGTTTGTTTTCAGGTTTTTCTGAAGAAGCTATACATTCAGATTTTTATGTGAATGATGCTAATTTTTAAACAGTGGCCTAACCATTGGATTGGTGGGATCTGATTTTGTGTAGACTCTGGCTCTGAGCACGGGGTAGGGGGTTGTTAGAGGAGTTGGTGAAATTGGAGAGGTAGGAAGTGTCCTTGGAAGTCAAGAGGAGATCTGATATAGTAGTAATTATCTCATGAGCCAGCATAGCTGCCTCTGCCTGCAGGGCATTGTGCTGTGTACTTGCATGGTCTTATTTAACTCTCAGCGCTTATGCTAGGGACTGCTACAAAGTGGAGTTGATGAAGTGTGCCGTGCCTTTGCCTTTACTGGTCAGAAGTCTGACTGACCCCGTATGGACGAGGTGGGCCAGATTTGGAGATGGGGTCAGATCCCTGATCTGGCTCACTGCAGGGCCCTCCTTTTCCTTTTAAACTCAGTGAAAATGTGCTTGGCTGAAATTCAATTTAGTTTGCCAGTGTACTTACTACTCCATTTTAGAAATAAACCAAACATAGAAGAAAAGATAAGCTCATTCTTCTCCAGCAACTCTTGTTGGTGTTTAACAGGCTATTTTGTTCTTATGACAACCAAAGGATTGTACTATTATTGTATATTTTCTCCAGGATTTTCTTAAGAGATGTGAATGTAGCTGCCTTTATGAAAACCTGGTTACTGGTGCCTTTGCTACTACAGATTCCAGTTTTCCTTGGGTCAACAGGGAACTTGCAGCACTGATAATGGGGGTCGGAAAGGAGAGGAGGAGAAGAGCCAGCTTGCATCAGACACTCTGCAAGAGAGATCAGCTTGAGGGTGCTCATGCGGGCTAGTGCCGAGATACAGGCTGAAGAACCAAACTGTCTGTCGCTGATACCTGATGCAGTATGTGTCATTCCGAGGTTACTACCACACCGCACTACTTTACCCTTTCACCACTGTCTTACGCAAAATGCAAAATGAGTGCCAGAGGGGAAATGGAGGCAAACCAGGGTGAGGTTAGATACAGCTCACCTTTATTGTTGTTGTTTTCTAGCGAGGTTATCTGGTCTCAAACTTGGAACCCTTCTGCTTCACCCTTCTGAATGGCTGACAGATGTGGGTGCCTCCATGCCAAAGGCAGCTGACTTGAATGCGTACTGTTGTGCTTTGGATCTTGGATTTTTTTGTTTGTTTCTTGGTGTGTGTGTGTGTGTTTTTGAGGCAGAGCCTTGCTGTATAGTTCAGGCTGGTCTTGAACTTACTGTATAGCCTAGGCTGGCCTTGAACTTGCAGCAAATTATCCTGCCTCAGCCTCCCAAGTACTGGAATTAGAGACCTGAGGCACCACAGTGTGCTTTGGATCTTACGTGTTCCCTGAAGTCTCACTGTTGAAAGCTCAGGTCCCAGCGGATGGCGCTGTTGGGAGGTGGCGGAGCTGTCAGGAGGCGGGCCCTGGTGGAAGGGAGTACGATCCCTGGGAGCCTGTGCTCAGAGGGTATTGAGACCCTGGCCCCTCCTCTGTCTCTTCTTCCTGGTAGTCAGAGGACGAGCAGCTGTACTCAGCTGTGCACTGCCTACCGTGATAGTCTGTGTCACCACAAGCCCGAAAACAGTGGAGCCAGCTGACTAGAACTAAAGCTGCTAAAACCACGGGTCTGACGTTTGCTCCTGTTGATTAACTCAGGTGTTGGTCATGGTGGTGGAAGACTGTCATACCCACTGAGTGCCCAGGACCAAGCTGGACACTTACACTTACGCTTCTTACTATTCAATCTGATTTTCACAACACGCTTTAAAGGTGCATGTGGCCAATCTGCCTGGTGTTTTAGATGGCTTAGACCCTGTGAGGGTGGAGCAGGGAGGTGGTGTGGCCAAGCTGTCTGGACCGCCCTGCATACTGGCCTTTGGGGGCCAGCGGCATACTCCTGGCAGTGGAAGGAATATGCTGCAACCTCATAGTTGTTGTAATTGAAGATGTTAGAACATAGGTATTTTCTGGAGGATAATTTTAAATTCACATAATTTTGAAACAAAACTGGAAATACAAAAGAAATTCCTTTCCCTGGGCCAGGCCGATTAGGATGAACTCCATAGGGCGACTTGCAGGGTGTATTGAGGCAGCTTGTGTGGAGGCAGCCTTGGGGTGAACAAGAGGCCATGGTAGATTCTCTTCATACAATGGGTTGGGGAATTGGGACTCTCATTAATTTTTTAATTGAAATATGATGTCAGAATGGAAATGGAGCGTGACTTCTCAGCAAATTAGGGTCTGGTAAAGCATGCCTCATTAAAACGATATTAGCCTGCTTCAAAGCTGCTTTTTGCTTCATGGTTTGGCTTTGAGGTGCTGGCTGTGTGGTACACGTGTAAGGGGCAGTCAGGGTTGTGTTTTGTTATATTGTATGATCCCTCCTAAAAGTTTGTTTGAATGTTTTCCTTTCCTTCTCTGCTTTTCTCTTGTTGTTTTTTATTTTCCCCCATGTGATGCTGGTATTCAAAGCCCAGGCTTTTCACCTGTTGTTTTTTATTTTCCCCCATGTGATGCTGGTATTCAAAGCCCAGGCTTTTCACCATGCGACTTCCCCCATCCTTTTATTTTTTATTTCAAAACAAGGTCTGCTGAGTTGCTCAGGTTGGGCTCAAACTTTCAGTCCTCCTGGCTCGGCCAGCCAGAGTGCCGAGATTACAGGCATGTGTCACCATGCCTGGCTTGTTTTGTTTTTTATTTTTTAACCAAATTTGACAAATTCTTTTATTCAGTGGAAGTTGGTCTGTGCTGAGTGTCCTGCTATGGCTCTAAAGCTCACATGTAGTTTTAGTTTCCCCCAAAAACTGTGATTTTAGAAAATCCACAGAGTTTGGAGTCTGTGCAGGAACAGTGTCTGGGCCTTCGGTTCATGTCCTGTGGGATCCATCAGCATTTCCTCAGCAGCCAGGGCTGGGCTGTGTGCAGACACAGTCTTTTGCCACTGCTCACCCACCTGCCCAGAGTGATGTGGAGGAGCCTGGTAGTTTTAGGAAAAGTTTCCAATTTAAGACAGACAAAAATGCTGGGATTCACTATTTCTCCTTAGGAACAGGCTGGCCACACTTAGATGTCAGGCCCAGGGAACTATGGGGGAATTTATCTGGTCCACCCATGTCCGATTACCAAATGGTATTAAAGAGAAATTTCTTTCCAGCATCAAGCTTTTACTGCTCAGGATTATAGTGAATGCTCTGATTGGTGGGAAGTGACCATCCTGTGCAGATGGCCAAAACATCATTTCATTTCGTATTAATCCTATTGTGCTAGAGTGAAGCTAGCCAAAATCCGCTCGGCCGTTTCAAAAATACCTACACATCCATGTGGGCCAAGAACCACATGATGTGAAGATGGTCCCTTGGCTTCCTAGACTTCGACCTTCTATGGCCTTACTCTGCACACTGGCAACCAGGGTCGATACTTCTCAGCTGGAGTGTATTTTGAGCTCCGAGCTGAGGAAGGAGTTTGTCTCTGCAGATTGTCACCTGGCAGGCCATCGGTCCATTGCCTTTTTAAGAGCAAAATAAAAACAGCAACAAATCTGTTTAGCCAGGCCAGTGAATTTTGGTCACTTCATTTTTTAATTCCTTCTCTTCCTTTTTCTTGTAGTCACCTGAAGTTATGGTTCTTGGGTCTCCCCACATTTTACTCAAGCAAGACTTCTGAGCTGGAAAAGCGACCAGGCCACTTTGGGCAGGTCTGTAGGTAGAGGTGCAACAGACATCCTGATGCTTTATCAGGGAACTGATAACTTGAATCGGTTTTTAGTTCAGCTTATTCCTCTTTTTACAGCCAGAACGGCCCTCCAGAAATAGAAGGGCCAGCTGGGTCTAGGACTTTGCGCTGCCAACCTCAGCACTACTTGTCACCTCTAGTGACACTCCCACTATGATGTTTGCAGGGAGCAGGAGGTGACAGATCAGAAGACTGGAGTGCACAGGTGCATGTATGCCTTTGGGTCTCAGTGAGCAGTTGAGTGGAGGCTTATCACATACCTCCAAGAATCTGCTGTCCACGAAGCAACTTGGGAGCCAGCACACACACTTTTGTGATTGATTCCTGAAATTAAGACTAATACTGCAAATAATAGTTCATTCATAATATTGATTAGCAAGTGTATGTTAAGCACTGTTACTGAGTTTTTGGTCTCTAATAGTTAAATCAATAAAATCTGGAAGCGATTTTTTTCCACAGTTGTGTGGAATGAGGCAGAAATATAGTTCTGTTCCCCCAGGTAATGAAGGTATGCTGGACTCAGGGGCCCAATGCTGCACCCTTTTTTGGCCTCTTAAAGTCTAGAAGGCTGAGCAAGGTCTGTTTTTGTGTTCTATAGTGAGCAGTCTTCCTCGTTAGTTTCTCCCTTACCATTGTCATTTAAAACAAAGACAACATTTAAAATGTCATCTCTTGCCCGAAGGGCTGATTGTGAACAAGTGAACATATTCAGTGACCTCGACCCACCTCGGAGTAGCACTGTACTTTGCCCTAGGATGAAGCGTAGAGGCTTTATTCCTTGGGTCCCCTTCCATGAGGAAGAAGACAGGGACTCCAAAACTTGTGCCTCAAAAGGTATAGTCATTTACCAGCTCCTGAGCTCCAAGGATGACTATCCAGAGCCACAGAACTGATTTATTATTTCTGAAGTGTTTAATATCTACTGTGTGCGTGATGCTATTGTTGGTGCTGCGGTTGTAGTGGTGACCAGGATGAAAGACTTTGCTCAGGAATGCTGAAGGGAAGTAGGGGATTTCTGGGAAGGAAGCCTTGGCCTTGGTCCTTGGCCCTCTGTGTCTTTCAGTAGGATCAAGAGCCTCATCTACCTGTTGGTGCTGCTATGCAAAACCATTAGAGACTCTGCAATGGTCGTGCCCCTTCCCGGTGTGTATTTGGCCCCTTTACCCCTTGCTCACCCCTTTTAACTGCCTCCTGGTGACGTGCCCCTTGCGGCTTTTCGGGTTTCTCCCCCAAAGTGTGATTGGAGTAGAAGAGAAAATTCCCATCTTTAGAGTTCTGGGGGGCAAATCCAGAGTGTCTGCCTTGGGGAGGCATTTTTACATTTTACCATTTTAAGGATTGTATTCCAGTTCCAAGCATGGCCACATGCAGCACACCTTAGTATAAAAGTAACATTTTTCCCACCAAAGTCCTGAGTCTTCAGTTGGTGCTGGCAAGGCCAGGCCCTGTCTCTCTGAGCCTCCACTGGACCCCTTGGTGTGCTCTAGAGCCCTGCCTTGGAGCCCTGTCTGGTGCCCAGGAACATGTTGTGAGAGATGTACATCAGGTGGGAGAGCTTGGTTTCCAGGCTCCCATTTATCCTAGGACTGCCAGAAAGTTTTCTCTGCTCAGTCTGATACTGTCTCTGGGGCAGGAACAGGTAATTGAACAAACAGTTGGTGCTATGCACCACCAGCCACTGCACAGTATGGCTGTCCTGATGTTTCTGAACTTATTCTGAGTCTTCCCTGCAGGCGACATTGTGCTGAAGTCCTCCTTTTACAAGGGGGAAAACATTACAGCCAAAGGCCTCCAGCAGCATTGTAATGAACTCCATCCTTGGAAAGTTATGGGGGGCCTTTTCATGCCAGCCTCTTACTCTCTAAGCAGCTGCAGCTGTGGGGAGTAAAGTGGAGAGGGAGAAAGCAAACCCTGGGCTATGGTATAGCCTGGCCCTGTTCTCTGCCAGCCAGTGCTGCTTTCTGGAGGACAGTGGCCCTTCGTGACCTCAGCGTGTTGTTAAGGTGAGGACCCTGCCACCTGAAGGCATAGGCCCTAGCTTGTGTCAAGGTAACAAGTAGGAAGCCTTCCTAACCAGGAAGAACTAGTGGTTTGCTTAGAGGAAATAGGCTTTCTTCCTGGGTGCCCTTAGCTGCCCTGCCCTCCCCCCTAATGTGGCCAGGAGTGATACGAAATTCCAGAGAGGGCTGCTTTATTCAGAACAGCAATCCCTCATCACCCAGTTTAGAGGAGGCAAGTTGCCTCCTGTGACAGTGATCTAGACACGCTTCGCATTGTGTCCAGCTGGAGTAAAGGTGCTTTTCAATAAAGTATTCTGCCCAAGTATGAATAATTTGTTACTTTTCCTTCAATAAATGTAAAATTTTAGAAAAAGCAGTGTACTTTACAAACTGAGTTCCTGAGACCAAATACACCAAAGGAAGCAGTCAGGGGTTGTAGGCCTTGTATGTAAGGGCACACACAGGTATGTATATGTTGGTGTGTTTGTTCCTTGGGGGGAAGCAGGCACTCTTCCCAAGAGCCCGTAATGATTTATCCACAAGTTTGGGGCAGTTCTAGAACAGTAACTCCAGGAGGTCCTGTAGATCTCCCCCTAGGACTGGGGGGTTCAAGTGAGGTTGGAACTCACTCACTACATAGTATTTTGAAAATTCTGTTTTCTGTCGCCTTTAAGACAACAATTCAGTACACTTGTGCTATTTTTCAGAGATTACGAGGTTCACAGTAGGAATGATTTTTGTTGTTCTCTGATTAAGGTTTGGGCTCTGCCTTTATTCCCAATAAAATCTATTTCACTTGCAATGGGAAAATGAATAACTTCAGCAGAGGTCCATCAGATATTAGAAGTATTCATATATGGGTCTCATTATTAATACACTTCACATTCATCATTACCTTGTTTCACAGCTGTTCTATAAGGTGTAGATCAGGAAACTGAGGAATGAGGAGACACAGAATTCCCGAAGTCCCATACCTGACAGGCAGTGGGGGTGTCAAACCCAGCTGTTTGCCTCTAAATCTGTCTTTAAAATAAGCACATTATAGTGTGCTGTTTCTTACATGTCCTGCTGAAGTTAGATTGTCCTTTAAAGTGATACTGTAAAGGATATTTGTGATGAGGACCAGAACTGTAAGTACCTCACAGTGGAGAGCTTTGTTAACATCTCTTCTTGGCTCCTGGTGTGGTGCTGCATGTTGAGGAAGACACTCGCCAAAGCGCTTGACCCCTCCACCTGGCTGTGTGGAGCAGGGCACCTGGGCAGCAGTGTGGGGGCTGCGCCACCATCTCTAGCCTTCACCATGCACACGCACCATCACACTTTGCATTGTGCACGTGTGCATTTGGAGCAAAAGGTGCCTTTCACTAAACCGTTCTGCCCAAATACAAGTAGTTTATTATTCTAAAGTAAATAAACAAAACCTAAACTTTAGAAAAAAGCAGTATACTGCAAGAACTGAGAGAATGGTTCATAAAGTGAGTGCTTTCAATGAAATGTAGCCAGATCAGCCTGGACTTCCGCACAAACCAGCTAGAACAGGTAAAATGCCAGCAGGTGAAAATCAAGAAAGACCTTGGGAGGCACCTCCAGAGAGGCAGGGTCTCCTATGGGAAGACAGTGGCAGAGCCTGAAAGACGGGAGAAAACACTGATAATGTCTGATATTGAGATGGCAGAGTCTGGAAAGGCATATAAGCTAATTTTGTAATGATAGCTTTAGTACCATGCAAATTTAACTTTACATGGAATAAAAGGCAAAGAGGGGCTGGGGATGTGGCTCAGTGGTAGAGCTCTTGCCTTGCATGCACAAGGCCCTGAGTTCGATCCCCAGCACTACATACTTTTAAAATAATAATAACAATAATAATAAATTTTAAAAAATTTATGTTAAAAAAAATAAAAGGCAAAGAATGCTTTGAAAAATATATGTGCTTCTTGGCAAAGAACTTACCTTGATATCATCAGAACACCTGAGGTTGTTACTCTTGCCCCATGGACAGATGAAGTAGGGGCTTCAGGATCCTGTCTGGGACACCAGGTAGAGATAGGCTTGGAACCTGGCAGTCTGACCCCAGAGCTCTCCCCCACCTGTGGAATGATAAGAAACAGGAATATAAACAGCTGGCTACACAAAGAGGTGATTCACAGAGGAAGAAACTCAGACATCTAGCATAGAAGCTTCTTGCTGTCAGTAGTAATAAAGTTGAGAACTCAAACAAGGTCGAATGGCTGGAAAAGTTCCTTCAGACAATGCTTCTGCTCAGTGGATGCTTTTTTTGGTTGTTATTCCTGGACTGTGACCTGTAGTTCCCTGACTTCCTAATGAAATAGGTCACTTCCCTGACATTGAGTTTTTTTGAGGGACAAAGAGCAATAAGTGATTGGGAGAAACATGGCACATTTTTCTACCAAAGGTCCTTAGCAGTTCTGCAACCAGCAAAAGTGAGAAAGAAAAGAATTGCTTTCCTTTAACTTAGCATAACCCCAGTTTACTTTCGTAGAAAGCACTTTGGGAAACATTGACTTCCTGGAAAGGTCTGTAACTTGTATATCAGATGAGCTGGATTCTAGATCATTTTGATTATGGCCGTAAGTGTGATGTTAGCCAGGTTTTAAATTTTTTTCATAGCACTTTGGTAAAATGAGGTAAGAAAAATCTTAGCTTTCCTTGAATTTTTTTTTCTTTTCTTGCAAATAGAAAACTGCTTCAAAAACTTGTGTCCTTATCCCTCAGTCCTGGCTCTTTCCCTAGGAAGGGAAAAGGCAGATGGAAAGGGGGCAAGCGTTGTGTACATTAAGATGACTTAGTGTATCTTATTGGAAGTCAGGAAGCCTGGGTGGTAGCTTTGGGTCTGTCCCAACTTGTTTTGGGCTGGCAGGTATTCCACCTCCTCTGAAGTGAGGGCCTGCCTGATGGTGTCCCATTCTTTCAGACTCTGAGAGCTAGGAGCTAGAAGATCACCACAGATACCTTTCTGTTGAGGTCAGTACTTCCAAGATCCTCTTTTGCTGGCAGAAGAGGCATTGATTTCTCTCAGATCTGTACCCACATACGCTCCTGCTATGGTAAATACATACATGGAACAAAGTGGGTGGGGGCTTCTAGCCCAAACTCTGTGCCTGTGGTAGCAGGAAGAGGGAGGCTGACTAGAACTGAGGCCTGGTGGGGCACCTTCCAGCATTGAGTCCTTGAGCAAGTTACTTAACCTGTCTTAGTACACTCTGTCTTAAGATGGGGTAATAACACTGAATTCATGGAACCATTGTGAAGGCCCAGGAATGCACACCAAGCGCTAACAGGTGCTGTTGCTTTTGTTACTTCAGTGGCTTTCTGGACCCTATTGGCTCACCCTGGGTTCCACCAGCCTGACCCTATGCCCTGATGCCCAGCAGTGTCCGGGCTATTCTTCACAGGTGAGCACAGTCCCAACTGTGTCTTCCACCACAGAGCATTTTAGACCCCAGAGAATGGTGGCAAGGATTCAGTTTGTTCAACCTGGAAGTGGGAGAAGGCCTTCTCTGGAAGCCTTTCAAGTAGTCATAAAAACCATCTACCCTCATCTTGTCTGAACTGTCAAAGTAAGATTCCCAGATCAGAAGCAGTCTTCAGTCCCAGAGCAAATTGAGGTCAGAAGGTCAGGGTGGGGCTGCAACCCTCTAGTCTCCTTTCTACACAGACCAGGCCCATCTCACACCATGGCACTTAGTCTCCCAGCCTGGTGGGCTTCTTGGGGCCTGAGTATTCTCAGTGCTCTTCCTGATTGTGTGGCAGGCACTTTTCTCCCTGGGTCATTTCCCTGACAGGAGCTTGTTCAGTCATTGCTAATTTCTTTGAATGAGTGGGTGCAGGGGAGGGGCGAGAACTACACAAAGTGATCAAACTTTGCTCCCTACTTCTGAATGTCTTTTCTCCTTGAACCCAGGTCTCTGATCTTCCCCACCCCCCACACTGCGGTGTTGCCCAGACAGCCGCTCCTCAGGTCCACTTCTATGGGTCTTTCACAGGTGGTTGATCCTGTTCATACCTGTTTCCCCTCTCCACACCCACAAGCCACTGGAGCACTACACCTGCTCATAGCTATTCGTGATCCCTTATGGAAAACCTGCCTGTAGATGCCACTAGCCAAGGATTAGAAGCAAGACTCAGCACAGTGCTGGATTTGCACAGTTTTTTGTTTGTTTTTTTTTTTTTTTTTTTGGTCTATTTTAAGACAGCATCTCCCTATGTCGTTCAGGCTGGCTATGAACTGCCTATGTAGCACAGGCTGGCCTCAAACTTGCAGTGATCATCCTGAGTGCTGGGATTACAGGTGCGTGTACCACCATACCCAGCTACTGCACACTTCCTGGAAACAGATTGATTATTTAATGGCACTCCACCACCACTACCTCAGACCAAAGTAGCCTATTTTTAACATACTCAAGAATTGTGTTAAAATTCTTGATCAAGTGTAGCTAGGCTGCCAGCCTGAGCTTGGGTGTCTGAGGTGTCCACTTAGGAGCACTGGGGTATGGTATGTTAGGTTCCTTGAAATTAAAAGGCTGGCTTAAGCTCAGCTCTCACCCTGCCTCATCTGTGTGACCTGTGAGCCTCAGTTTCCTCATTCATGAGCTGAATGTACTGACTGTAACCTCAAGAACTAGTGGTCGTGAGTGCAGAGTTGCTAGATAGTGCCTGGCTTATAGTAGCTGCATAGGGGCTGGGGGTATAGCTCAGTGGCATAAGCGCTTGCCTGGCAAGTGCAAAGTCCTGAGTTCGATCTCCGGTACCGGGAAAAAAAAAATAGTAGCTGCATATGTTCTGAGGTGTCCTGCTGAACTCGTCGTGTTTTACTAGATAACTGTTGTGTGCCAAGTACTGTTTTAGACCATTTATATATTAAGCTTACTTAAGCCACACACCACAAGATTAGTCTTTGTTTCATAAGAGAGGAAACGAGTTTCATAGTTGGTCGCAGTCTCATAACTAATTGCTAAGGAGTA
Organism: Dinomys branickii; assembly: GCA_004027595.1. NCBI lineage: Eukaryota > Metazoa > Chordata > Mammalia > Rodentia > Dinomyidae > Dinomys > Dinomys branickii. The sequence continues at coordinate 64,542 of PVLD010007465.1, read as the reverse complement.
GAGTCAGGATCAGTCCCCGCCAGTGTCTCTCTGAAGCCTGTCCTCCTGCCACACTGTCCGTGCCTAGAGCCACTCCAGGAATAACCTCCTCCTCATCACTGCAGGTCCCCAGCAGATGCCTGACTCTGAATGCTGATGTCTGCACGGGGGTCAGCATCAACAAGAAGCCCCCCAGTCTTCGAAGAGTGTAGTTTCCCCCTTCCCACATGCGGGAGTGTCCTGTTCAGGCCTTCCATTGTTCAGGGTGAAATGCTGTTGAACGTAGAAGCAGCTGTGGCAATGACACGTGACCCCAAAATCAGGTGCCACCACCAAGCAGCAGTGCCGTCCTTGGGGCTGGGCCTCCCCCCCACCCCGAGGCTTTGCATTGCTTACAGAAAGGTCTTCCCGAGCTTTGGAAAGGGTATGGAATACAGGGTGAAGAATGGTTCCCCTCTCCTCCTCTTTGGGGTCATTGGCTCTTGTCGGGCTGCATACTTTATGCACTAATCAGGCGGTTTGCAGTTGTCCCCTTGCCACATCTGTGGCTGCCTTCCTAGACCTGCTGAGCTCACAATTAACGCTCATTAGAGACCCTGTCAGTCACAACACTCACAGAGCCTGCCAGCGAGAGGCCTCCGGGTGCCGCCTTAGCAGAGGCTGCCCACCCTGAGCACCCCCCACCCTGCCCCGTTAGTCTCTTTGCAGATGAATGCAGGGCGAATTCTGGATGCTGTGTGCTAGAGAAGTGTGAGGGGCTCTTGTCAGACTCCAGACTGCCCAGTCCTGGTGGGCTCATTACCTTTTATGTAATTGAAACCTTCAAGCTAAGACCGGAATTGAAGTTACAGATGGCAGTGGTGGGAGTTTTGTCAGATGGAGGCTTTGGGTAAGTATCTGACAGCAGGCCACTCTGCGGAGAGGTCCCGAGCCAGACACAGAAGAGATTTAATTATCGCTAATCTCCCTCTCCCTGCTTTCTGGACTGTATTGGGACACTTAATTACTATTGACTGGAAGCTAAAATAACACTACTGCTCCAGAACAAAACCCTTTCGGAGACTTGCCCTGGGCTGGAAATGATTATCCTTCAAACAAGTACTTTCTTTCCTCTCTGCTGAGTGTAAGTTGGGAAGAAAGATGTGTAGCAGGCATTTTAAATTGGCTTATACTTCACCTGCTTTTTTGTATCTGTCTCACTCTCTTTCCTATTTCAAAATGGTGCGTGTTAGGGGCAGCTGCATCTCCAAACTGAGTCCCTCAAAGAGGTTGGGTTAAAATACTTTCTGTTCATTATGTGCTGTGATTTTGTATTCTCAGCACCTAAGTCCCTGTGGAAGGCGCGGATCTTACATGAATATAATTGATGAACCAATAAACCCACCACCCCACACTCTGAGAGGACAGGACTCTGTGTCAGACTTTCCAAGCTGAGTAATCTGAGATGGAGAGGTGAAGGGACACAGATCCTTCCTAGTACTGAGCTGTGCCTTGGGAGACATCAGACCTGGCAGGTGACAGTTCATGCATGGAAAGGCAGTACATCATGAGTTAGCCAGGTCTAGGTATAGCCTAAATATCTAGGTGACCCTGAGCAAGCGACCTCGGCCCTAGGCTGTTTCTTTACCTGTGCAGTGAAAGAATTATAAACTTACCTTGTGTTCAAGGGGGCAGCTGTGACCACTACAGGAAGCCATGTGGATTGCTGCATGCAGAGTGGTACTGTGGTAATGACAAGAAAGGAGGTGACAGAGAATTTGCCTTATGAATTATTGTCACCTGAGTTGAGTGGAGGAAAAATCCAGCAATGGGCAGCTTGGCGCCTTTGCCTTTCTCAGTACCAGTCAGCTCGCCTTCCATCAGAAAGGGCCAGTATTTCTCTGGCTGGATAGTGGGTGAGCGCTTCTCCCAGGCCTTCTGAGGTGAGCCGCCTTCCAGCAAGGAGTGGGGCAGTGACTGTCCTTTGTGGAAAGAACAGTGATAAGGTCCTTTGCTGCTTTTAGTCCAGTGCTTCACCTCTTGGGCCTTGACACCGCAGATGTTAAGTAAGGTATGTGATGTGGCAGAGCTGCTGCCAGGAGTCCAGGAGAAAGGCAGCGGGGACAGGGAGGATTGTCTGCCCAAAATGGTCAGCCACGCCCATCCCCCTGCTTGGTGAGAGTTTGTTCAAACTCTCGCTTTGGAGTGACTCAGTGAACATTTAGAACATTTACTGCTGCTACCTCACGCTGGCTGACCAGAGTCTTAGGAAAACTTCTCACCTGCGCCAGCCAAGTCTGCAACCAGAGTAAAGCCTCACAAGTATATTTCTTATCCTGTCTGTCCCACTGAGACCCCAAACTGTCATATCATCAGGGTCAAATCCAGAGAATGCCCCTGGGATTAGGAGCTGTCAAAGTGGCCCTATCATCATCTCCATGGCCCCTGGCATACCCCGCAGCCTGCGCCCAGTGTGGTTGGACCTTTGCACATGCTGTCCCCTTCACCAAGACACGTTGCCGCACCAGCCCCTCATCTTTCACACCTCTCCTGGGCCCCACATCCCCCTCCCACCTCTCCCCCAGCCATGCCACTCACCTGTGCTGCCTGTTGGAAACCCTTGATTGTACACTGAACTTGCAGGCAGGCGTGGGTGTATTTTGTCCACCTTTGTATCCCCTGTGTCACACATATACAGATGCTCAGCGAGCCCCTGCTCAAGTCCTTGCTGAGGTGCTAGACCCTGTCTGGGCTGAAACACAAGGGTTGGTACCTGGTAATGGTGCGTGTCTTCAAAGAGCTCATCCTCATGGGAGAAACCGACACCCAGGTGAACATGCACCAGAATCCTGGTGGAGCAAAACCCAGAGCCCAGTAAGCATTAGGCCCTGATTCAACCTTATGCTTCCCTGGCCAGCAGCAGGAGGTGGGTACTCACTCCTGACGAGGTCAGACTTCCCAGGGACAGACACTGGCTCTCTGTAGTTTTGTTATCTGTAGATTATAACTGCATGGGTACTTGTGAGCCCCTTACCCAGTGCCTACCTCGGGGGAAGTCCCCCTCCATCCCTGTTGGAGGCTTGAGACCAAATGTTCTTTCACCCTGCAGGTACCCCCGCCACCCCCCGCAGTCATCCTGGATCTCCCAGGACCAAAGCCTTTCTGGCTGGCCTACAGGTGTTCCCTCAGAGTCTGTGATCATCTTGCCAGCTGTGCGTGGGCTGCTCCCAAGGAAACTAACCCGAGTTGCCCTCTTTCCTGCACTTCCTAGGTTTGGGCTGAGAGGGGTAGAAAGATCAGACCTTTGTTCTTGATCTTGTTGTCCTTATAATTTAAGATTTGGCAGTGCTTCTGGTAACTGCAGCAGGGGGTACAGTGGTAGATAGCCTCAAAAATAGAGTACCTGTTTAAAGAAAATACACCTCAAATTGCATTAAACTTTGTGACATCCCAGAAAGAAAAGGATCGTAAGAGAGTCAACCACGTAGACAAAACCACTTCTCCTTCTGCCAGCTGGGAGACAAATGAGCAAATGTACCCCTGTGTGGACCAGGAGGATGATACATCCCATTCCTGTGCCACTGCAGTCACCTGCCCACATGAGAGCACTGCTGGAAGTAATTGTGAAGATTCTCTGTAATACATGCATGCAAATAAAGTTCAGCACCTAGGTCTGAGGGGTTGGTTAGTTTTCCCTGAATTCTTTGTCTACCTTAAAACACTGGCAGAACTTTCCTGTGTGCCATGGAAGTGCCCAAGGGTGCCTCCAGGCCAGGGGTCCCCTTTTGCTGCTTTTATAGAACTCTGTTGTGTTGCAGTGCTGGGATTGAGCTTAGGGCCTCGCATATGCTAGGCCAGTGCTCTCGCACTGAAGCCCAACCTTCATGCTGCTTTCAAGGGATTCCCTGGGACTGCCGAGAAGGTGGTGAGGGGTATAGGCCTAGGCTTCCTTCCTGCCGAGAGTGTCTTAGCAGAATCCAACTTGTTGACTACCCTGTTGGTTTTCACATTCTTTCCGTTCCAAAGATTTACCAGTGCCCTGCTTGCCTTGCAAATCTTTCCCCAATTAAAGGGCTTCCCAGCTGTGTGCACAGCTCTTCTGCCTCCAGTCTGTGCCCTTCTGTGTTTGCGTTTAAAATTCCTTCTTTCCAAAATGTTTGCCACTCAGCAAGTCTCCTCAAAAGCCCCTACTTTTGTTTGGGGCAAAGTTTCTTCCCCCTCTACTTTTGGGTTTTTATTCTGCTTATGTACAAGAAATTTAAGTTCTGGAATCATTTGTGAAAATACTCTTTGGTTTTCTTTTTGAAAATATGACACACACATTAGGAAATGGCAAGGAGTGTTCTCAGTGTCCCTGCTGTTGTACCTGACACTTGAAGAGCCAGAGGATCGTTCTGTGACCTCATGGGGAGAACAGGCAGAAGAGGTGAGCTGTTCTGTGTCTGTTGCATGGGCAGCCGTACTATAAGCTCAGAGTGTGCATGAGGAAGGAATCTAAAACGGAAGGATCAGGATAAGGAGGAGGAGGCTGTGCTGTCCAAGGGTGAAGATACTTGGTTCTTGTCACCTAAAGCTGGGAGGCTTTTTTTCCCACCTGAAACGCACAAAACCCTGCCCATGGCCTTGCTGTCATGGAATACAAGGTCAGTCTAGTTCCTTCAGTGCAGGAACTTTTTTTTTTTTTTTTTTGCAGTAGTGGGGATCAAACTCAGGACCTTGTAGTTGCCACACAGGCACTTATGCCACTGAGCATCCCCAGCCCAGCACAGGAATGTTTTGGAAAGCCATTGCCATTGGAAAACCAGAGGACAGTGTTTGGAGAACTTTTGTTGAGGAGAGGCTGACAAATGTTCCTTTCAGTAAGATTCTGCCATCTGGTTGATGAAAAATGTGAGACATGAGTGAAGTAAAGCAAGCGTACCCTTCTCTGAGGCCCGGAGCCAGGAGCATCTCCTGTCTGAGAGCTGTTAGCAAGACATCGTCTCCTGGCTGGCAGACACTGGGCCTGGGTGAGGAGTGCCCGGCCCACCCCTTGGATACTCTGCTTTTGCAAACAGGTTAATAGTGCTGGAGAAGAATGTGGCGGGAAGTAGGACAGGAGTGTCAGCCACGGAGCCCTGGGAGCTTGCATGTCCCGAGGAGATTGGAGTTGGGCTGTCTGACAGGGCCCAAGGTTTCTGATGCCCCCATCTTGGTCCTTTGAAGGGTGATGTGCCAGCTGCCAGTGACTGGATGTCAGCTGCATGAAAGGTCCTTATCAGAAATAAATAAAGAACTGTACCATTAACAGTAGTGGAAACGGCCTCTCTTTACATAGCAGGATGGGCAAGGGGAAACAGGGCAGGGGGTAGTAAAATCTTCTGAGGAAGAGGAAAGGAGGAAGTTTGGATTCTGTGCACAAACACAGAAACTTCCCTCAGTTTTTAATGGCATTCAGAGAAGTACATGCTGTCCCAGGCCTTTCCCGTCTGCCCCGTGGTGTGAATAATCTGCTCACGCTGCCTGTGTTTGTTTCCCTTCACTGTGACCTGGGGCCGGGCTGGGCCTTGGTTAGTTTGTACCTCAGAGGGCTTTGTTCACTACAGCTTTTGTATTAGAAGAGCATCACAACCTTTTGATTCAGCCTTAGGCTATGTCCTGGGTGATAGTAGCAATAACCAAGGAAACTGACTAAATCTGGACCATGAAACTTTGTAGGACCCTAAAACTGAAATCCACTTCTTAGGCTGGTGGGGCTTTTTTTTTCAAACACAGTTCTAAAACTTGAGTAAACCGGAGAGAGACAGTAGTCCAAGTGGTCAGGCCTTGCCTTAAGTCTTCACTGATTGATTCAGTCCAGGAGAAACTCTGATTGCGAGGGTAGTCAGATAGCTAAAACCAAGAAGGAAGAGGAAGTTAACACTGCTGTGGCCATTCCCACTAACCTACACCTGGGTCACATGACAGCTCTCCCCAACCTTTGCCTTGAACTTACAGTGCCCTGGATGTTTGTGTGCTGTCTTGGATCCAAGCTGTTCCTGCCTTGATTACCTCGTCTCTTTTTTAAATAACAGCTTAATGGAGCTCATCCCCTTAAAGTGTACTGTCCTGTGGGTTTGCACAGCTTTGAGCTCAGGTGTGAGCTCATAAGACAGCTCTGCCTGCCCCTCCCCCGTCCCTCCCCCCAACGCAGTCTCAGCGAGCTGTCCCGCTTCACCTCCCTTGCACCCCCCATGTTGCTCATTTGTGCCCCTCTTTGCTCTTAAAAGTGGCGTTCCTTTAGAGTGGGAACCCTGACTGTGTTCTTAACCCCTAATAAATTCAGGTGAATTTTATCTTAAATTGTTTCACTTCTTAATGAGCCAAAGTGAAGAAATAAAGAAGCCCTTGATGCTGGGAGACTCAGCCAACGGAGAGACACATCAGTTGCTCCCGGGTGGAGCTGATCATATCCTCCGTAGGAAGAATTACAGGTTTTTATTTGTCCATGTGTGGTCATTTCTGTGGCTGACTCAGTAAAATTACAATAGGACCCAGTGAGACGATGATGCAGTGGAAGGAATCCAGTGTGAAACGCTGTGGCCAGTGGGATGCTTTATATAAGGAGGGAAAAAAGCCGGCTGACTTGTTCCAAGTGTACCTCGACATCAGCCTCCTCCCCTCACCAGTGATTCCCCCCGAAAGGAAGCAAGAGTCCTGGAATCTAGTAGACTGCTGTGGCTATTTAGAAGCCCCTAGTCTTGAGAGAGTTGGGAGAATACGTGGTGGAAGAAACTAGGATCCTGACACCTGATTTGGTGCCTCTCTGGCTCTGGGCTCCTGATCCTTTGCTGCTGCCTGTCAAAGTCATCCACCTGCCAGGGCGAGAGAGTCCCAGTGGGGAGGACATGGCTGCAGTCAGCCTTGACTCTGGAAGTCATCTTCTCCCTTATAGCTGGAGTCTGGGCAAATCCTCTTGGACCTCAGGGTGTCTTACAAGTTTTCAGAATCAAAAGAACCACCTGCCTTGCCACTGTCCCCCTTGGCCTGGCTTTGTGATTCCATGATGTCATGGTCCTTCCAGCATCCTGTAAATGCTGAGCAGACCTCACAAGATTTCTGGGGTTCATCTCCAGTGTTAACACAGGAATGAGTGTCGTGTGTGAGTCTGTCCCCAGAGCCCACCCAGATGAGTGTAAGGAACTGTCATGCCTCCGTGTGCTGAGCTTTGCCCTGTTTTTTGGTTTGTTTTGGGAAGGTGGGGCAGGGTAGGGCAGTGTGCTCGGAGCTAAACCCCAGGACCATTGCACTGGAGCTAAATTCCCAGTACCACTTTTTATTTTGAAACAGTGTCTTACCAAAGTGCCCAGACTGAGTTTAAATTTGTAACCCTCCCACCTCCGCCTCCAAGAGTGCTGGGAGTAATGGCGTGTGCCACCAGGCTGACTCCTGCTGTTCCCATGTGCTGCCAGCTTCTCCTGCAGGTGGCATGTGCCCTCTTCAGAGATGTCCCTGCTAGAAGTTTAAGTATTTCCATGGTAGCCCATCCATAGCCCATTCATAGCTTTCATCCTAAACTTGAGCTTTAGGGGTGAACACTTGGCACACACGTTTATAAGGCCAGGTCTTTCCCTTGCTCCCCAGTGGCGAGGAAACAGACCGGCTTCCACAGCCTGCCCAGCAGGAAGGCCTCGCTGCTTTGCTTCAGGTTTTACAAGGAGTTTGGTTCACACTGACCTCACTGTGCCAGATCTTCTCTGCCACCATGCAGTTGGTGACTGAGCCGTATGCTTTTGCCCTCAGGTGACTTGCCAGGGAGGAGGCAGGGAGCCACAGCAGCCTATGGCGGGGGACTATGGCCTTGGGAGGATTCTCTGGCTTTCACTGAATTCTGGCTCTGCTGCCTCCTAACTGTGAACTGAGCCCAGTTACTTAACCTCTCTGTGCCTTATTTGCTTTATCTTTAAATAATAATTTGGGATTTGATACTTCCGCCTCCTCCAGGGCTGCTGTGACAATGAAATGAGAAAGTGTGTCACACGCTTCACAGAGCTTAGGACCTGCTGCACAGTCTCTGCTGTTCTAGTCGTGGCTTCCATAATGCCAGACATGGAGGGTGGAGAGCCTGCGCTGTGAAATTGCTGTCTCTGGAGGAGGACTGCCTCATACATGAGCTGAGTTTGTGGGTTTTGGCCTCGTCTTTTCCCCAGAAGGATGTGGGACAAGTCCGAAGCACACAACTGATAGGACCAAGAACACAGGACTGAGGGACGCCAGGAAGAACATTGCAGCTACTTGTGCACGCTGGCCTTCCTCCTGCTGGGCCATCTAATATTCCTCTAGAGGTATCATCAGACCTGGTCCTAGGAGGAGCCTGCTGTAGTGTAAGGCCATGAGGGGCAGGGCCTGTCCATATTCTGTGGGTGCAAGAGTTTAAGTTTCTCCATCCGACTTGGTGGACTGGTGGCCATGCAGGAGTCATTGTTTGGCCTCCCTTTGTAAGTCCTGTCTCCTGGAGAGGCACCAAGAGATTTCCTAGGCGCTTGCTTCCCATGAAGGTAGATGTGGGCTTCCAGAGGTCAGAGCTCAGCTGGTGTCTGTAATCCAGTGCTCTGGCAGGCTGAGGCAGGAGTATCTCAAGTTCAAGCCCAGGCTAAGCAGTTTAGCAGTTTTTTAACTGGGGACATTGTCCAGTGTGAAGTGAAGGCCCTGGGTTCAACACACACACACGCACCCCGGTTCAACACACACACACACACACACACACACACACACACCCTGGTTCAACACACACACACACACACACCCTGGTTCAACACACACACACACACATACACACACCCTGGGTTCAACACACACGTGCACACACACCCCAGAATGCAACACAAATGAATTTGTTTTACTCAGCACCACTTGCCTTACTCAAGAAGTACTTAACCAGACATGAGGTGGTCTAGCCACTGCATCCTGCCCTGAGGAGAGAGCCTAGTATCACCACCAGTGCAACCAGCTAGGGAGGCCTTCTGCATGGAAGCCTTCAGAAAGAAGTGTGGAAGAGGCAGGGCACCCAGTCAGTCCCAGAAGGCTGTTCCTGGGCGGGGTTGGGGGGTGGACACCAAATGGTCTGGATAGGCTGTCCACATGGTTGACGGGCCAAGTCATGGGAGCCTCTCTGCTGCTGTGAGTCGCTGTAGGCAGTCCTCAGCTCTAAGTCCAAGATGGCTTACCAGTGAGTTCGGTGCCTCTGTGGTGACTGGGAGGTGCTTGTACCTTGTGCCCTTTCCTCAGAGGCTCCTCCTTAGTCAGGAGGTGTGGGCAGGCCAGTTTCGTGGGAGGTTGGGGGCCCAGCCTAGACCACTCAGCAAGACCGTCTCAGAATAAGGGCTTGGTGTAGCTCAGTGGTAGAGCACTCAGGCTCAACCTGCAGTACTGCCAACAGGACAAAAGAGGCAGTTAGAGAGGCCCTGGCTTCTCTCCTTGAGCAGGGAGGTAATGAGATGGGGTTCCGGCCAGGAAATAGTTAATTTAATTAGGCTGCAAGTGCCTACTTCACCCCCTTAGGGAAGCCTAGGGTTACATGTGGACAGCAGGAGCCTTGTATGTGCCTGTGGGTGATTCAAATATAGTGATTTTAATTTCTCCTTTCAATTTGTGTTCTCTTTGTTCTGTCCCCCCGTGACCCTTTCTTTAGAAAACTGTGCTGGCCTCTTACTCTCAGCTTTGAGCCTCCAAAAGATAAAGCTTTTGAGTCTTGAGTATGAATGGCTGAAACCAAGCCTAGGAGTTCTGTCTTGGTGTATTCTTTATCTCAGGGATGGTTTAGGAGCACCTGCAGAAGAAAAGAAAGCCGGAGAGGGGACCTACTGTTTCTTGAGAAGGCTCTTTGCTGTGAACCGCATATGTAAAACTCATTTCCAAGCAGAGGAAACATTTGTTGGCCAAAAATGATTTCCCCACATTAGCCAGCATCGTGTGCTGGGCTATGGGTCACCAGAAACCCTGCCTGTACTGTGTCCGTGGGAGCAAGACCACCCTGCCAGGCTCGCTCACACTTCATGTTTCTGACGTCAGGACACTGCTTCTTAACACTTCCTGTGTGCATTTAGCAATGTTCTAACTAATAGCATGTCTTCAGGTTACAATCTTGAGATAAAATTCCATCTTGTACGTACATATAGAGAGTACAGCTATACCAGCTCCCCATGGTGAATGTAATCAGTATGTACTGGAAACATTCACTAATAAAAATTTTTAAATGAAATAAAAATGGACACAGTACTGAGAGCCCAGTGATTGCTTAAGGGGAAGAGAAGCTGGGTCTGAAGGGTCTGGGGTGGCACCCCTTCCTGTGTGGTGCTGGGTGCAGCCCTTGGGAGGCCAGGGGCCTGTTTCTTCCCAGGTCCCATGCACACCCTTACCCTTCCACCTCCCTGACTTGATTCACTTCCATTCCTCACCTGCCTGTGAAGCAGCCTGGGGTGTAAGCAAGCATGCACTTTGGAGGAGCTGGCTCGGAGGTTAGGAAAGGAGGTCTTTGTCCTCTATAGCGGCCCACAGCCATGAGAGCTGGGCACCATCAGTCTAGGCAGAGTGGGTGCTGAGCTTCTCAGTTCACATGTCCTTGTCTTAGAGCACCATGTTCTGATGCCAGGGACTCCCTCTGCTCACTCAGGCACCTCATTTCCTGCGTGGCTTGGAGCATTGACTGCCTCCCCACCCCAAATGAGCTTTGACTAGCATGGGACACGGGTACAGGTGAAGAGGGTAAGGCCTCTGCCCATAGGCGCCTTCTTGTTCAGTGGGTGGAGACCTTCAGGAAAACCGGTCCAGACCAGGAAGATAGGCTCCAGAAAGCTCTGCCGGCAGACTACGGTCCTTATGACAGAGTGTCCTTGAGGAATTCACGGGAGGGCTTGTGTCTCCACAGTGATGATGACACTGGGTGCTGTGGGACCGGATGGCTGCTCTTTCCTACATATGTTCCGTCTTTTTTAGTTTACCCATGCGAGTGTGTTGCCTGTTGTGAATAAATTACTACTTTCAAAAGCAGCAAGCCCGGGATTCCCTTGCACGTGGAGCAGCCCACACTGACCTTGGAGGCCTCGTGCTGGGTCTCCTCTCCACTTGGGGTGCTCCTTCTTCCTTCCTCATCAGTTGTGCTCAACCCATGCCTCCTCCAGACCACTGGTTCCCCTACACATGGTCCTCGGTGAGCGTCCTGAGTTTGTTTTACTCCCTACCCCACTAGGACTTGTAAACATGGGCCTCCCTCTCTCAGGTCCCTTTCTGTGGCTGGACCATGGCAGTCACAATGGCTGCCTGTATCCCCTTTGTGGTGGAATCTTGGCCCCTTGCATAGCTTCTGCTGCAGGCCTTCATTATTTCGTGATTAGAATGAATTCTTTGGTGCAGGTGTTTAGGACCCCAGTGCCTGGACTTAGAAGGGGCTCCCTTGGCCAGATAGGGCAGACCAGGATTTGAACCTGTGTTTGATTTCACACCCTGTATTATGTTTCCAGCCCTGGCATATGTGCTGCTAGAAGTGCTGTTTACTTTCTTCTTTTAAAAAAGGCTAAGTTTGGGGCCTTGGACAGATTGTAAACAGAGCCCTCTGCTGGCCACAAGGCGTTATGGGTCCCTGGAGGAGGCTGTTCCCATGGCAAGAGTGGGGCCAGCCAAGACTCTTCAAAGCAGTGATTTCACCAGCGTTACTCATCTGAGCTTGCGCCCGAGTGAGCTTGCGCCCGAGTGAGCAGGGTCTGTTTTCGATTCTTATCTCTCTGGTGGCGGGCTCTCCGCCAAGAGGCAGATCAAAAGATGGAATGTGTTCATTTGGCCATTTAAAAAAAAAAAAAAACACAAGGTCCAAGGGTGCACTTCTTAGAGGCGAGGGCACCGGGGATTAGATTATCCATGCAGTTGAACGGGTCTGGCTCTTGGGCTTTTGTGAGGGGTTCATCTCAAGTTTCTTTTTCTGGTTAAACAATTTTTTTCAACATTAATAACTAATGGAGAAGAGGAAGAGGCAAAGTGGAACCATATGGCAGCACAAACACAAACCGTACTTGTGCCGGAAACTTCTGATTTGTATCTCCTTTCATGTGATCAGCTGTTGGGTTAGATTGTAGACAAGAATTCAGTTTAGGCAAAAGTAAGGATGTGACCTAAAAAAAAAGCTGGGTATACTGCTAGGTATACTGTAAAAAAAAGCTAGGTATACTGTATGTAAAAAAGGTGTACTGTATGTAAAAAAAAAACTAGGTGTACTGTATGTCACATGTCCTTTAGGCTTTGGCTAGTGGCTGTGTATCTGGGCAGCTCATTTCTTTCAGACCCTCCCTGTTTCCTCCTTTTTCAAAATGGGGATCTACATGTAGAGCTGTCCTAAGAGGATTGAAAGAGGTGATGCAGGTAGACTTGGTAGTAAAGAACCTGGCACTCACCTTTATCTTCATAGTTATTATTTGAGATGGTGTCTCAGATGGTTGCCTAGCCTGGTCTCAAACCCATAGGTTCAGACAGTCCTCTGCTCAGCCGTTGCACCTGGCTAAATGCAATTTGTTTCGTTTTGTTTTGTTTTTTGAGATAAGGTTTCATTCACTTAAGTAGTTAGGATGGCCTTGAACTCATTATGTAGCCCCAACTGCCCTCTAATTTGAGGTGATCTTCATCCTCAGCCTCCTGAGTGCTCGTATTATAGGTGTGTGCCACCACACCTGGTAAAATGCAGTTTTATTTTAAATAAATTTTTTTTTCATGCTGGAGATTCATCTTAGTCACTTCTTGTTCCTAAGACCTAGTCCCAGCAGTCACAACTTAAAGGAAGAAAGGTTTATTTTGACTCATAGCTTGTAGAGGCTTCAGTCCATAGTGGGTCAGCTCGAAGGCAAGGTGGCATGACAGAAGGGTCTAGGCAGAGAAAAGCTGCTGACCTCATGACATCCAGGAAGTAAAGAGAGTGAAGGGAGGGGCTAAGGGGGATTAAGTCCTTCCAGGCTGTGCCCCAGTTACCTGCCTCTTCCACCAGACCCTACCTCCTATTAGCAAGTCAGCTAGAAGCCACATAACCCAGTCACCTTCTAAAAGCTCCACCTAGGATCACATCAGACTTGGGGGGGTCATCCAGGTACAAACCATGATATTCCACCCCTAGCCTCCATAAGCTCATGCATGTGTCTTTATGCAAAATGCATTTAATCTAAGAGTCACTAGAGTTTTAGTTCATGGCTGTAGCATTGCTAAAAAGTCCAAGTCTAAAGTCTCCTCTGTGACTTAAGGCAAACTCAGCTGTGAAGCCCTGTACAAATCAAAAAGAAAGTAAACACTGCCAGCATACAAAAGCACAGGGTAAATATTCTCATTCCAAAAGAGAAGAATTGGGGAATTGAAAGAAGTTGAACCAAAGCAAGATTGAAACCCAGCAGGGCAAACATTAAATACTGTAGCTCCATATCCAGTATGTGGGGTGAGTTGTGCCATGAGATGTGAGTTCCAAAAGGCTTGGGTGGCCCTGCCCCTGCAGCTTTACTGGTAGGTCTAGCTTCTCTATTGTGCTGGGTTTGTTTGCTCCTTGTAGCTTTCCTCAGATATTCCATGTTCCTAGCATCTCCAACTTCCTGGGGCCTTCATTTTGCTTTCAGCTTCACGCACTGCCCACTCGGGCACACTGCCTCTAGCCTCCTCCTGAAATCTAAGTGGAAGCCTTCCTCACCCCACAGCCTTTGCATTCTGCATGCCCATAAAACCAGCACCATGTGGATGACCCCAAATTGTGCCACCAGCTTGAGCAGTAGCAGACCTTTTTGGGCCATGGCTCTAGAAGCCTTTAAGTCTGGATAACTGAGCACTGTGAAGTGAATCCCAGGAAACAAATTCTCTGGGCTGCTGTTCTGGAGTACAATGTCCTGGGGTTCTCTTCCTAGAGCAAAGCAGTTTTGATCCTGAAAAGTATAGGGCCTTTCTGATTCCTAACACCACTGTTCCCATTTTCCTGATCCAAAGTACTTGGCTTCTTTTTAATGTTAATCTTTTCAGCACCCAAGTTGTCCTCTGCTCCATCTTTGCAGATGCTCTCTTTGCAGGAAGAACTGTGAACTTTTAAAATGGGCTTCTTGCTCTTGGTTTTCGACCTCTTTGGTACCAAGATCTTGCTCATTTTTTCATCTCTAAGACCAACATCCACAACTTATTTTGGCTTAGAGTTTGTAAATGTCTCAGTCCATAGTCTGCCATCTGTAAGGCAGAATGGTGTGGCGGAACGGTCTGGGTAGAGGACAGCTCCTGACCTCATGGCATCCAGGAAGCAGAGTGAAAGGAATATTGGGGAGGGCGATAAATCTTTTTAGGCCATGCCCCCAGGCCCCACCTCCTAACAGCAGGTCAACTGTAAGCCCCGTAATGCAGCCACCTACCAAAAACCCTGCCTGTGAGCCTATGAGGCTTTTGAGGGGACATCCAAATATAAACCACAGCCCTGACCCCAGGCACGCTAGGCAAGTTCTTTACAGCCGAGCTGCATCCCCAACCCTACCTTCATTATGAGGGTATCATATCTGACACAATGCCAGTACCGTCCTAGTATCACCCTTTAGCATCTGTGTTTTGGTAGGATTTTTTAGTTAGTTTTTTTTCTTCTGCTTTCCCTTCTCCCAGGCCTAGTTCACTTCATTCCCTGGTCTGTATCTTTTCAGTGCTCCCTGGGTACCAGTGAGCCAGGAGGAGGTTTAAGGGTGGGGAGGAAGCCAAAGGGTCCCTGTTGCCTGTGACATTGCAGTGTTCCTGTGTGGCGGTGAAGTCATTGGCAGAACCCTGAATCTTCCCATCAAGAAGATGGTAGGCATGGCCTTGGCCCGCAAAGTGTTACTTATTATTCCAAGTCATTGGGAATTAAGTCTAAGCCCTGCTTCTAGCAACCTGGATTGGCCTGACACCTTTGGTGTTATCTCAGCATTCGGTACAAAGGCCGGAAAGCAACTCAGATGGGTGATTTGGAGAGAAACCGCAGGCTGTTGGTGATGGCACCACTCCCTGCCTGAGGTCCTCCCCGCTTCGCGGGCAGCAGAACCAGCACCCCACATACCCCAGAGTGAATTCTGACTTTGCCTGGACCTGTCCTCTCAGCCCAGTCCTTGTGCAAACTAATGATCCATGAGGCTTGCTGCGATTGGAGGGAGAAGAATGGTTTAGTAATTGACTGGGTTTCCGAGATAAACTCATTTTTCTGGTTTTCTTCTGTGACCTCATACCATATGATTAACACTCTCTCCCATGGGATTCAAACATGGACTGGGCACCTCTGACAGTGGATGGGACACTGCCAATCTCAGGGGCCTGAGTTAGCTTCTTGGGAGCAGGGTCAACACGTGAGAAAAAGTGAGAAATACCGATGGAGGAGGAGAGCCATAGCCAAAAGCAGTTACTAGAACAGCTTCCAGTTCAGGGTTCAGTGACATCGGTGTTACCGCAGGAATCCCGGTGAGAAGCTGGAGTCACGGCTGTTTCCAAAGGATGGGTGGGTTTAAGTGGGGGCTGGGGATAGGTTGCCACATTTACATTTAGCAAATAAAAACACATATCCTGTGTAACACTTGGCATAGTCATACTGAAATATTCTTTTTTTTTTTTTAATATTCTTAATTGTGTATCTGAAGTTTAAATTTCACTGACCATCCTGTAGCTTATGCACAGTTGCTAAATGGAGAGACTTTTTAAATGGAAGGTATATGCACAGGCCATCTTGCAGGGGCAGTGAGTAGGCGCGGGAGTGGGGGGATGGCAAAGGTGTGAGACAGGTGCATCTTTGGGCTGACGCCCTGGCACGGTCTGCAGGTATACCACGTAGTGCACGCTCCCCGTGACAGTGATGGCGCCAGTACTCCGCAGCGTATTATCTCTGATCAAGAGAAACAAGGCTGATGGCAACAGAATGTGAAAATATGGCCCAGTTTGAGAGTTTACCATTAAGGCAAAAGTTGTACCTGTGTGTGTGAGTAGGCCATGTGCCATCCCAGATGCTTTTCATAGAGGGGTAGGTAGATCATATGCAGTTAGTGAACTCCCTGGCATTTTCTCTGTGGACTACCACAGTCTGGGTGCTTTGGTTTTAAATGTATGTTTTTCAGAGATTGGCCAGGCTTGGCTATGGCTTTCAAAAGTCCAGGCTCAGATCTTCAAGAGTGGTTCATCTCTGCTGTGGCTTACCATGCTACCAAGTTCATAAGCAGAACAAAAGCAAGGGCCCAAATCTCAGTTCTTAATCCTTCTTCCACTGCTGTGGCTCCTCCATACTGTATATTTAAAAAGGCACGGCTAAGCCAGGCACAATGGCATGTGCACATGGTCCCAGCTTCTCAAGAAGCTGAGGCAAGATCACTTGAGCCCCGAAGTTTGGGGCCAGCCTGAACAACCCCATTGAGACCCCAGCTTTTTAAAACACACGTAAACACAGACACAGACACACACAGACACACACACACACACACACACACACACAATATCTCAGTGACCATTCCAGCTGTCCCTGTTGGGTGCTTTCCCGTCATGTCAGGTTTTGTTTTTGAAAATGCAAGTTGGAACCCCAAGTGGAATTGGTCATCAGCATCCATCAAAATTTGGCTCTTGACAACAGACTCTTTTGGTGAAGATTCTTGTGTACATTGATTTGTTAATTTAAAGATAAAGCTGGCCAGGCATGATGGCACACTCCTATAATCCCAGCACTCGGGAGACTGAGGCAAGAGGATTGCTGTGAGTTCAAGGCCAACCTGAACTGCATGGCAAGATCCTGTCTCAAAAAACCAAATAAATAAGATAAAGCTGAGCTGGGCATGGTGATATAACCTCAACATTCTGGTCAACTGAGGGAGGAGGAGCCCAGTCTGAGCAAATTAGTGACTTTAATAAGACGATGTCTCAAAAAATAAATAGGACTAGGGAATGCAGCTCTGTACAAAGACCCTGTGTTCAATCTTCAGCTCACTCTCGCCCCCTAAAAAGGATAAAGCCAGTTGGAATTTGGGAGATCTTACATAGCAACAGTTCCTTCTTTAACCTCTCACCTTCCTTCTCTCCCATAGCCAATGAACAAATAGCTTCAGTTATTGTAAATGCTCAGGAGAAATTATAGAAATACTCTTTATCCATGGATTAACCTCTGGAGTAAGAGAGAAATTGAAGTCTTGTCTACCAGATCCCATTCTCTTGTCAGCTTGGCTGGCCGGAGAGAAAGGGGAACAGCTGGCTTTGGACAGAAATGGGTTAGGAACTGAGTCCAGTTGTGTCCAGTGCCTGCAGCAGCTGGTGAATTGAGATGCAAGGAGGGCTGGTAGTTGCCATGTGAGAGTAGCAGACAGCAGAGGGTGTGGGATCCAGAGGAACAGGGCGATGACCAAGTCCTGTGCTAAGGTGCATGCTTTGCCCATGCGGGATGCCGAAACTATCCCCGGTGGGTTTTTATTAGCACCCCTTGACGGGTGAGGAAGCCAGGCCTTAGCAGAAAAGTAAAATGCCTTGCCCTAGACTAGAAGCTCCCTTTTAGATAGTGGAGTCAGGAAGTCTGATTTAAAGGGCTCAGTTAGATAGAATGGATGAAGCAAGCAGCCCAGTGGGATAAGTAGAGACCCTTATAGGTGGGCTGCAACAGAGGTGCTCAGGGTCCTTTCTCTGGGCCTATGGCATCACGCCTGACCTAGGCGGGACTCTGCTGACGAGAGGCTCTCTGACCGTCCCAGAGGACCTGGAGGACCTGTTTGCCACCAGTGTGTGTTACAGTCAGAGTTGAGAGTAGGGGCTTTGGAGTCTCCTAGTCCTGGCTTTGATTTCTGTCTTCACACTTTGTACAGCCTCTAGGCAACTTAATGACTCTGACCCCAACCCTCTAGTCTATAAAATAGACAACGCGTACCTAGTTTCCAGCAGACATGGGCTTTCAGGTAAACAGCGTTCAGTCTACAAGGGGCCCCCAGCGTATAACATGATCCACAACAGGCGCTTGGAGGTGGTGGCAAATAGCATTGAGAATTAGCCCCTATTTATTTGTTTGCCGGGGGTGGGCCAGTACACAGGGAGAATGTTCTGCCTGGGCTCCGTGGTGTGTGCAGGTCTGTGTGCAAGAGACAGACCATCGCACCAAGGCTAGAATTTCTGTGTACCATAGACAAGGCTTCCTCCTCCAGTTGTACCGCCTGGTGCCTTCCAGGCTGAGTTCTATCTAAAGCACAGGGTGAGAGTAGGGGGTTGGGTGCCGAAGACACCCACAGCGGCTGACCGCCTCTGCTGGCATGCTCTTTGTCCCCGTCTACAGATGCTGGTGAGGGCCCTCAGGAGGAACACAGGACCCTCTGTTGCTGTCAGCCCCTCTGCTGGTTGTCTTTGCCTGCCAGTTTCACTTTTCTACTGGAAAGGGTTATTGGCGCAGTTGGCAGCCACCTGCCTGGTAAACGATATGGTGGGGCCTCCATAAACCCAGACCATGAAACAAGTCAGCACATGAAAAATACAGCGTGGAAGTGACTCACGACCAAAGGAATCCATTTCTGAAAGTGTTGCCATCCCTTTCTGGAATTCTTTTGGTAGAAACTAATGTTTGAGATGGATGGAGGCAGCCTGTTCATGGTCTGGTTCAGCAGCATTTGCCCTGAGGTCCAGTCCTCCCTGCCTCTGGCCATGAGGCTGTCTTCCTTGGTGAGACTGCCCAGGCTGGGCCGTGCCGGGGAAAAGCAGTATGAAGCCACCTCCATAGCAGATAGGGCAGACCTGACCGTACGGGCCAGCCTGGTAATGCTTGGCCAGGGGCCTGGAAAGTGTTGGAAACTCCACCCAGCACGGGAGCCTGTGGGAGTTCTCCAGCACGGATGGGTTATTCTTCTTTGAGTTCTTTGGATTCCTGTGTATTTGAAATGTTTACCTTCTTCTCAGGACTTCAGCTTGTCCTTTGCCCACCCCCCAGAGACCAATAGCAAGCATATACATACTTCCATTTGCTAGACCACCCTGGCGATCAGGTAATTAGAGCCGCACACAGGTTTTAGAAGGAAGAATGTATTGGAAATCACGCTCTGCTGTAATTCAAGAACAGGTTTCTTTATAGAGGGACGCAGTTGGTGTCAGGCACATGTGAAAAACAAGAGAACGGGCCTGTAATTTTGACAGGGCACCAAGGGCCAGGTGTTAAATATACTGACCACAAGATGGCTACAGTAGTCACTCATTGACCTGAATTCAAGGTGTTATTTTAACCACTATCTCTACGTGTTCCTTTCTTTCTGCCAGGTCCCCAGTCTGTGTGAAGATCTCCTGTCTTCTGTTGACCAGCCACTGAAAATTGCCAGAGACAAGATGGTGGGCAAGGATTACCTTTTATGTGACTACAACAGAGATGGGGACTCTTATAGGTAAGCACATACCCGGGAAGGTCATGGTGTCGGCCATTCTGGCAGCACAAGGACCTCTGGATGTTGACAGGTCAGCAGCCCACCGCCTGTCTTTCCCTTTATCCTTCTGTCCTCTTCTTCCCTGTCTTTTGGCTCCCCCCGTCCTCCCTCTAGCTATTTATCCCATCAACCAGCAGGTGTTTGTGGAGCACCTGCCATAAGCATTGGAGGTGGAACTTCACGCATCTTATAGTCTTGTGGAAGAGGAACATTGTTACCAAAACAGCTGCTGTGAAAGACAAGGTGCAGGGTATACAGGTGATGAGGGTCCTGAGGTCAGGGGTGTCTGATTTAGGGATGCTTGCACCAGCTCCATCAGATACGCACCTCTCCCTTCTCTGTCCATCAACATGTTGAGGGTTCTAAACAGCCAGGCTGACATCGGCCCTTGCACTGAGAGATACATTCATCACCAGATGGCCATGTGATCCATGCGGCTAGTGCAAAGCCTGTCCAGGGTTTGCAGTTGACGAGAAGATTTCTTGAAGGAGGTAATATCCAAGGCATGTTTTTAAGGGTGGATGGAGGTTACTCCTAAGAATGGGATTCTGTAAGCTAAGCGGTGTACTGCGCACCACCTTGGAGGATAATGGAGAATCAGTGTGACATAGGTGTATTAGAGGACATACTACCTGGGCTTAGGCCTGAAGCCTCAGCCTGGTGCTCTCACTGGACAGGACACTGGGCATCTGGACAGCAGAAGCAGGAGGAATTACTTGGAATCAGCCAGTGTGGGCTACAGACTTGCACTGCCTCTGTAGCAGTGGGACTTCGACAAGTCACTTGTTACCACTGTAGCATGTTCGCATGCGCATGTCTGGTGTGCGAGCCACTATCCTCAGCCTCTCTTCTATGGGGCCTACAGCCAAGTGAGGGAGGCAGACAGGCAGGAAGCACAGGCACAAGTGCTACAGGTTGTGGAAGTGTTGCTGGAGAAAACAGAGGACACAGAGAAGATACAGGCATTGCTCCCCTGTTCATGTGACTTCAGGGTGAAAACATGCAGTGACACAGTCTGGGAGAAGCGCTTTCTGCACATCATGGCCCTGGGCGGAGCTGAGCTTGCTGGCACTGAGCCGTGAAAGGCTGGGGTGAAGAAGGCAGTGAGAATGGGAGAGGAGATGAGAGGCGTGGCAGGGAGGGAGGGCACACGGGCCCTTGAAGGCCAGGCTGATGCTTAGTGGGAAGAGTAAAAGACATAATACACGTAGTGCTGGACAGCACAGACCTTGTATATTTGAATGGTTTAATTTACGCTAACTTTTTAAGAGGCTAGGCCAGTGTTTTATGATCATGCTCCTCCCTTCCCAACTTGAGACTGACTTTAGGTGGAGAATGTGATGGTGCGGTCAGGGCAGGCCTGGAGTAGAGATGGGAAGGAGAGACGATGCTGGTGTGCAGATGGGCAGAGTGTGGGAGAGACAGTGAAGACCCTGGGCAACTGGAACTGTTAAAGCCAGTGTGGGTTTAACACAGGAAGGACCTGCTTTGGGCTGTGTTAGGCTTGAGTCTCCTGTTAGACCAAAGAGGGTGTGCCAAGTGGGCATGTACCCACAAGCTGGACCTCTGAAGAGAGGGCTGGGCTGGAGAGGGACCATGTGTGTCCCCACACAGGGCTCTTGATACATTCCTAGGGCAGAGCGAGTTCACAGCATGGTGTCCAGGCCTGGTCCTTTCTGGGAGCCTCCTGGGAAGTGTGTGGGATGCTCCTGGAGAGAAAAGGCAGTAAAGGTGCTAAGTGGTCTGACAGCCCAGGGTTGTGCATGGCCACAGCAAGTGCCCTTGGCAGACCTGGGGCTCAGTCTCAGAGAGGCTTCCTGGGAGAGGGGACATCAGCATTGTTTTTCTTTTTCTCACAAAAAAGCTCCAAGTAAAGCAGTGGTGTGAGGCAGCCGGGCCAGGGGAGCCAGTGGAAAGAAGAGGTGGAGTCTGTGCCCAGGCCATGCTCCCCTGGGACCTGGGACCCTCCAGGGCACCCTGTAGATGCTGCTCCCTCTCCAGTGCTGCCAGAGGTCTCTAAGGGTCTGAGCATTCTTGTAGAAGAGCATGAGTGTCAGGGCAAACCTGGTGTTTTCCCCTCTCTCCCTCTCAGTATGAAACTTCAAGGTCTTCTGATTTTCCCCACACATTTCTATCCTATGTTTGATCGTTTGCTTAAATAAGATCCTTATGGTGTGATCGCTGCCAGCAGCACTGCTTGAAACCTGTTAGCTGAAACAAAAAGCTTTCTCAGGGGAAAATGAAAGGCCTGACTTTTGAAATCTAAGCGTTCCTGTCCATCTGTCTTTTCTCAAATGGCCTCCATTTAAGCTCTTAAATGTGTTCTGCATGCCCCGTCCACTAAGAATATTCTGGGTAATGTTATGATTTTTTTCCCCTAGCTACAATTACCCCGGCTCCAGGCCTAACGGCTTCAAATGCTGTCATCTATGAGCCAGGAGCAGCGTGAGTTACAGGCTGCTTGAAAGTTTCAGGGTCCCAGCCTGCAAGAAGATGGGCTCTTGTGTCTCCTCAAGTTGCCTTAAACAAGAGCCAGTTGGGGGCTGGGTGTTTCCAGGCCACAGAGCAGCAGCGGTTGGTCCATGGTGGAAGTGTGTGGCTCACAAATGTGCCGAGAGGGGGAGTCTCAAAGCCAGCATGTGGGGAGATGTGAGTTAAGTTTACATACACACCCCCACCAGCAGAGAAATCAAGTTGCTCTTACAATAAATGGTGGTGCTGGCCACAGCAGTGGCAGTGGCATCCTTCAACAGGGCTCTTGTCTCTGAGGTCCAGTGAGAGTCCTTGTGATTTTCTCTTCTTCCTGTTTTGGGGGAGGTGGGGGTAGAGAATGTCTTGCCCTGTTGCCCAGCTGGCCTTAACTCCTGGGCTTAGATGATCTTTAGCATCCTACTGCAGCTGTTCAGTTCTGTTTTTTTGAGCTTGTATATCCTCGAGCAGCAAAAACAGAGAGCTGCTGCTGCTCCATCTTCGTGGCCTGGAGGACCACCTGCAGAACTTCGCGGCTGCCTTCCCCACCCTAGCTTATGGCTCCAGTGTCGTCCACAGATGCTAACTGTCCTGCTGCATGAGGCAGCCAGCACAGGCCCTCTTGCCAAAGACTTGCAGGTTTGGGCAGAGAAAGAGAAGGATTATAATAGTGTGAGAATTCACATCTGGGTGGCCGGGAGGGGTGGGGAAGTGGTCACTTCTGCTTTTGTAGGGGAAGTGGAAGAATTTATTTATACTTTTAGCAACTTATTTTTCAGTGAATGTACTCTTAAACGTCAGGCACTGTTCTAGGGGCTGAGAAACTGGTGGAGAGCCAGGCAGAAAAGCCATAGCCCTGTCTCAGCTGAAGTTCTGGGATTAGCTATCTAGATTTAAGTTCATTGAAATTAAATAAGATTAAACTATAGCCCCACAAGCACACTAGCCATACCTCAAGCACTCTGAAGCCTCACATTGCTCCTGGCTGCCTCGCTGGCCAGGGCAGGCACAGAACATTTCTATCCTTACAGGAGGTCCTGGCTGGCAGTGCTGTGTCTGGGGGATGAAGAAGGCGGGGTCCAGGTTAAGAGGCAGCGTGTCTGTGCTTGCTCAGGAAAGGAGAGGCATCTGTGCTAGCTTGTGGAGTGTGTGTGTACAGTGTGACCAGGCCAGTGCCGGTTCTGGGGCAGCTGGGGATGGGAGTGAGGGGGTTCACACCATCCGTGCAAAGTCCCCACTAGTTCTAGTGAGCAGGGGGCTGGGAACAGCCAGCTTGAAAGGAAAGGTCTCTAAGGCTCTTGCTGTAGTGGTCAGTGTTACTGCTGCTTAGGGACCCTTGGGAGGGCACACATGGTGACTCTTCCCCCATTACGCTTTGAGGGCCAGCTCTGAGAAAGCTGGGACCTCTGCCCAAGGGCAGCTTACCCACAGACGTAATCTGCTGACATAGGTGCACTGTGGAACATCAGTTACCAGGAAGAGACATCTGTGTACAGAACTTTGAAGTTGGTGATAACACCTTAACATCAAAAAAAAAAGGAGGGGGGCTGGGGATATAGCTCAGTGGAATAAGCGCCTGCCTAGCAAGCGCAGGGTCCTGAGTTTGATCCCCAGTACCGCCAAAAAAAAAAAAAAAAACCTTAACATCAGTCCCACAATGAAAAGGTCTTTGGAGTTCCCGGTGGTGTAAAGGTTCAAGGTCCTCAGGGAAGCGGCCGGGCAGTGTGCGTTTCTGGCCAGGAGACATCACGGGGTTCCTACTCAGGAGCATAAAGCCTTCCCCCACATCTACCCTGTCTTGTCTTTTCATTTCTCTTTCACCTTATCAGTTCTCTCTGAACACCCAGCCCTGACAGTCCACCTGCAGGAATTAATGAGTAGACCTTTTCGCTATAAGCCCCTTCCCCATTCTCAGTGCTTTCCTGATGCAGCAAAATACACTTTGGGAAGTGCAGCACATCTTTGTTCTACTGGGGCTGGTTCCTAGGACTTCAGAGTTGTGTGTACACAGCCCTTAGGTGTTGGAAAAGCTGTCCTCTGTCCTCTGTCCATGCAGGGCAATCAAGCACTCCACTTTTCTAATATAATTGGCATTTCTTGCCTGCCTCTATAACTGACAGTTATCTTCTTAGACCTTCCTGTGTGAGAAGGTCTTGAGAACACTTCTCTGGAGCCCCTAGCAAGTCAGGAAGGAGAGAGGGACATCCGTTGGTCACTACAGTGGTGAACACAGAAAGCTAAGAAAGTGGGAGAGGAAGGACTAGCATTGGTTGAACACTTGCTGTATCCAGCTGAGACCCTGGCTCTGGGCATCCTTTCCCTTGGTCCCTCGCGGCAGCCCTGTTGTTAGCGCCATACCGCACAGCTGGTGAGAGGCTGCTGGGTACCTCCCCAGTCTCCTTTCTGAGCGCTTGCTCTGCAAAACTCCAGAAAGCCCTCCTGGTTGCCAGGGCCTGAAACCTCTGGGCTGTGGGCAGTGCTTTGCCTTTGAACTTCCAGACTGCTGGAACTTGCATGTACTGCTCATAGGCCGTGGGCCCTTGCAGTGACTCATGTCACCCCTTCTCCTCCCTCCCTCCAGGTCACCGTGGAGTAACAAGTACGACCCTCCTTTGGAAGACGGGGCCATGCCATCTGCGAGGCTGAGAAAGCTGGAAGTGGAAGCCAACAACGCCTTTGACCAGTACCGAGACCTGTGAGTTGCTTGCTGCCTTGGCACTCCAGCTCTCGTGGCTGTGGACAGGCTTGGGTGAGGGTGTGACTAGGCCGGTCTCTCTTGCATCTGTACCTGGCTCAGCCAACTAATTTTTTAACTGGAATCAGTTTTGGGAAATTAAGGCTCAGAAAGATGAAGGTGTGTGTCCAAGGCAACTTGCAGAGCCAGGCCTCAAAATCAGATATGTCTCCAGTAGCTTCTGGGTTTACTGACCCACATCTTCAGTTCGGACTGAGAACGCCTGCTGTCCCCTGAGTGCCAGGATAGGAGTCAAGGTCTCACACAGAGGGACAGTGGCAGCCCGTCTCTAACGTCTTGTGAATCCTGAGTTAATTGGCTTTTGGCCTCCTCTTTAAGAAAGTTTAATCCCAGTACCCTGGGAGGCTGAGACAGGAGGACTGCAAGTTTAAACCTAGCCTAGGCAAACCTGTCTGAAAATAAAAAGGCTTGGAGTATAGCTCATAATGTAAAGACTGTGTTTTTAGTCCCCAGTACCAACAAAAGTAAAGGCATTTGTAGTGAACTATTTACATTCCTTTCCACCCCCTTCTAATCCTGCCAGGACCGTACTACCAAAAGGATCAGTCCCTTACTGGCTCTTATAAGGCTGGCCCCTGGTGTTTTTGTTTTTTGGTTTTTGTTTTGTTTTAATCAACAGAATCTCATTTTAAGTTAAATTCTATTCCGAACTGGGTACTGTGGTGCATACCTATAATCCCAACTACTCAGAAGACTGAGGCTTGAGGATCACAGGTCCAAGGCCAAGCTGGACAGCTCAGTAAGATCTTACCTAAAAATAAAAAGACCTGGGAGTATGAAGGCACTGGCATGAATGGTGCTTCTAGGATGCATGTTCAACCTCAAATACCAGCTCCCCATCCCTCCAAACAAAGAAAGTGTGTGTGTGTGTGTGTGTGTGTGTGTGTGTGCGATAGCTGTAAAATATGCAATACTAATTCAGTACGAGTTCCATCATCTGGAATAGGGGCCTGCAAACTTTTTGCTGAAAGGTGCTGAATAGTAGTAGACATTTTAGGATTTGCAGGCCGTGGAAGACTATTAACTATTTTTTTTTCTATAATAACTTTTTTTTTTAAAATGTAAAAACCACTTGTCAGCCTTGAGGTGAGTGGGGTCTGGCTCTCAGTCTGTAGTTTGCCTCCTCTCGTCTAGGGTGTAGGCAGGAAAGCAGAAGTAAGAGAAACCAAGCATCTGAACACCTGACTCTGTTGTCAGAAAAGAGGTGTAGGGCCTACCAAGCAGGCGGTTGGGTGGAATAAGGAGCAGGTTGCTTGCTCTAACTCGGGTAGTAGGAAACGGCTTTTGAAAGCTTGTGAGGCAGAGGGTACTTCAATCTGACACAGACAGAACCCCTTAACAGTCTGCGAATGAGTGAGATGCACCAGCATCATTCTAAGGGGGCCACCAATAAATGGCCCTGAATGTTTTAATATATTTAATATAGCGCCAAATGTGTCAGCAGTGTAGTACAGCTTTATTTTCAGTATCTTATCCTGTCCCAGTATTTTATGTATAATATCTTTAATCCTTAAAAGGACTTTTGGGGAACATTGTTTCATCCCTTGTGTTACAGACGAGACGGAGGTTCCAAAATACTAAGTGACTCACATAAGACCACAGGGTGAAGAGTTGAACTTGAATCTGTATTTGCCTGAAATGTCCACAAGTTGTTGATTTCAGTTTACATGGGTTTCAGTGCTTAAAGGTCCTTAAATCTTGAACTTTACCCTCTTATTACGAGGCCTCCTTCCCTGCTGATGCTGGCAGGTGCCTCGCTGCTCTAGCATAGTTTATTTAGGGTTGGTTTTGGTGCCGCCTTGTACCTATCCATCCTGGCTGTCCATGAGAATGCCCAAATGGAATCTGTTTCATACCAACAATAACAGCTACCCAGGAATGACGGAGCATGCACTGTGGTCTTCCCTCTCATTAAAAAGACCCTAAAGGGAAGGATCATCTCCTTTTGGAAATGAGTTCACAGGTTCAGAAAAACAAAGCAGCTTACCCAAATTCCCTAACCAGTAAGCTGTAGAACTGGGGCATAAAACCATCCTTAGCAACACCAGAGCCAAAAGTATGTTTGCAGGCATTTGAGTGCCTCCTATGAGTCAGGCACTCACAGAGCACTGGGGATACCACCACTTACGTGGCCTGCAGGCTCCCTGCCCTCACTGGGCTTCCACTGAAGGACCAGGGATGGACATCGAAGTCTTAACTGGACATGTCAGTGCTGGTGGGTCACAGGATTAGCGTGACTTGCTGCCCTGAGTTGCTCTGGAGGAGCAACACCAGAGCTGGGAGCTGACATCCAGAGGGCCCGCTAAGCAGAGGGCTGGCTTACGGCACAGCTGGCACCCCCGGACGTGTGGACCTCTGTCAGCCAGCAGCACACACTTTCAGTCTCTGTGGAAATGGAAATCTATTGGGAGATAGATCGCTTTGAAAGTTCCTTGTCAGCCCTTCCCGAGTACCCCGGGAGAACTGCCTGCTGTTCCTGCTAGTGTGAGGTGCCAGTGGGCAGCCCCCTGCAGTGTGTGCCAGGCTTCCATGTGCTGAGGAGCTGAGCTGCCCCATGTGCTTCTCCCACATCCAACCAGTTGCCCACACCCTTGCCCCTTGTTGTTTCCAGAGGCTGCACTGGGGGAAAGGGGGCTTGCTTCTTCTTTTGCATTGGCTTGCATTGTTTAGATTCACTGGGGAGGGTGGTTCTGTTTTTTTATGGATATAAACCTTTGGGTTTTATTTCCTCAGTGAGATGATTTGGACAAAGTGCCTGTTTCCCCTCTGACCCCTCCTGTTTCCCTTTTTCTCTCTTCCGGTCTTGTCCCAAGGTTATATCTGTAAGGATGCTTGGCCATGCCTCCTGACGGGTTTCATGATCCCATTATCATTGAAAACGCTTCACTCAGCCCTTATGGTAACTGTTGGCCACTTAACAGATGACAAAACCCAGGCCGAGAGGTGCCCCAGATGGTTGACACAGCTGGAAGGACACGGGAGCTGTGACTCAGCTCACCTTTTCTGTTGTCTCCTAAGAAGGCCTCCCCTGCCTGGGAAAAAGTCCTCAGTTAAGTCTCAGTGACCCGTATTCCTGTGGGCTGTGACTATCCACAATCTTCTTTGAAGGTGAATTTCTTCTCTGAAGGTGGATTCACCTTGGGAATTGAGGGGTGGCAGGTCCCTCCTGGCCCCCGGTGGGGTTCATGTACACACCCCAACGCCTAAGGTCTGTGCCAGTTTGAACATGCCCAGCATGTCAGTGTGCCACTCACCAGGAGGGCAGAGGGGAGGAGAGCACCCAGGCGGCAGTGGCTCACACAGAAGAGGCAGGGAGGCCCTTTATTCTCCCTTGTACAGGTGCAGCAAGGCCACATTCTGTGGACATGACAGGAGACACAGGCCGCCAGAGGGACGGCACTTGAAGCTGTCATTGCAGACACCAGAGCCCTGAGTGACACCACCCAGTGTTATCAAAGTGCTAAGGAGTGCTTCCAAGACCCCACGTGAGCGGCTTCCGCAGCTGCACCACGCAGGCTGAACCGCCCCATTTCTAGCCTTAAAAGTTATACAAACACATCACCTTTTCCTTTTTATGTTTTAAACATCTTGATAAGGTGCTTACCACCAGGAGCTCCATCCTCTTGAGTGCTCTGGGGAGATTGTTGGTGGATATGTTGTGGCCGTAAGGGGCCTGGAACCTGAGCTCTTTACTCCCTGGTTTTGGAGCAGAGGCCTCCTTTGTGTAGGAGCCCTTGAGAGACACTAGCCGGGGGCAGCAGGTCGGTGATACCTTCCTGCCCTTTGTCTCTGTCCCTCCCCACCATTGTCCCATGCCTATGAGAAAACTCACTTTTGGTCACCCTGTGAATGAAGCCACAGAGCTCTTCCATGAGTTCTCCCACCTGCCTTCCTTTTGCTTTGGCAACTAGGCGCAGACACAGCCCTCTGGGGAGGAGGTGCCGCACCCTATGCCACCTGAGGCCTGTTTGCTGCAGTTACTCTGGGCTGCTACATGAGGGACCAGGAAGATGGCCTGTGTCCCGGTGCTGGTGGGAGATGCTTGGGTCCTCAGGCAGACCCACCCCACTAGAAAGAAATGGCACCACCTCTGGAGCAAGACAGATACCACATTGTCCTTGGGGGCTGGGTGAGCAAGGCTGCTGCTCCTGGGGAAGAGCAGAGTCTTTCAGTTCTTGGGTCCTCTTAAAAGGCAGCATTAAAACTGTGTTTGCCTCATACCTCTCAACCACCCACCCATCAAATAACTGAAAGCTGCCGGACTCCAGCCACCTCTGGGGTCACAGTCCCCTTACGGGGTATGCTGGGTTGCCATGAACTTTCAGAGAGCTTTTGGTTTGTGGCCTAAACATCTCTGTATACTGGAAAGGCCACCCTGAGCTTGCTCACCAGAGGTGTGACATACACACACCAAAGCCAGAGGCCTCAGACGCCCTGCCCTTGCTAATTCTGGGAGTCAGCAGACCTGTCCCTTAAAGCACTGGGTTCCCTCCCTGCTCATAACCTGTGAGCCCCTTAGCCTTGTCCTTCTTTCTTCCCCTTGCAGTGCTTAAAAGATGAGTAGAAGGAGACAGCAGTGAATGTGAGGCGGCCTGGAGCTGAAATGAGATCCAGGCCAGGCAGCCCCAACCCACACAGCCCAGACATGGGGAGCACTCAGTCTCCACAGAAGGCTGTTGCCACAGGAGAAAAGATCCTATTCACAAGACCCTGAGGGAGGGCTGTGTTCTATCTTCGGGCCCTGGCTTTGATCCCTGGGTCTGTGAAGGCTTTAACTTTGCAGGGAGTAGGAGTTAATCACCCGCACATGGAATCAGTATGGTCCGACTGACAGGGCTGGGGCCAGGATGGCTGGCTTGCCGGCCCTCTGGCTTCTGACTCCTTTGGGAATATAGCACCCCCTCCCTGCGCTGTGCATCACATTTCTGAATTATGGGCTAAAAGTACCAGCAGTTGGGAGCATGGCTGTTTGCCCACCATAGGCAGAAGGTGAATAGAAGTCCAGGGAGCTAAGCGCTGTGTCCTATGATTCCCTGTGAGGTACGCCAGTTCCTAGATGTCCCTACTGCACTCCCACACACACACACACACACCCATGCCACCCACATGTACCAGCTCTGCGAGTTCCTAGATGTCCCTGCTGTACCCTCTCTCTCACACACACACACACACACCCATGCCACCCACATGTACTAGTTCTCCTCTTTGCCATTCTGAGGCAGCCTAAAGTGATCTCGAGTCCTTTTCCCACGAGACTGTCAGGCATTGATAGCATTACCCAAACAGCTCAGTTTTTAGATTAAATGAGCCGCTTTGCAGAGAATGCCTGGAAGATGACAGGCCCATTTTGCTGGAGTGCAGGGGCTGGGTAAGGGCACCACCTACTCCAAGTCGTCTTGAGTTTCACCCCCTGTACTGGCTCACTAGTACCTTGACTGTTCTCATCGCTCTTTGCCAAGCCCAAGAGGGCCATCCCCATTTGACTGATGGCCCAGGCTCAGTGTAGAAACTATAAGCGCTGAGGTAGGGAAGTCCAGAAAGGCTGCAGAGATGGCAAACCTGAGGGTGGCTGGCTGGTGGGCTGCTCCGTGTTCTTTCCCAGCACAGTTGACGCTTCGCTTGTTTAGGTCCAATCCTGGTGTGGCTCTTCAGTCGCAAAACCTCATCCCTGGACCCACGAGACCATTTTTCTGGAGAGGCCCCTAGAAGTACAGCTTCGGATGCAGGCAGGCACTCAGCTGCCAGAGAACTAGCTTGCTTATGGGCAGGTTGAGCCTCCATAGGAACACCTTGACTCTTGCGGTTTCCAGAGATGAGAAACCTGCCCTGCACTGGCTTTCATGTTGGGTTGCGCCTGGCCTCTGTTGGCCTGGGTTCTGCGAGAGACCAGATGTTCTAATGAAAAGGGCTGGCACCATTCTCTCCCGAAGATGATTAGTCCCATCTGCGCCAGACATCTTGCCCCATGTGCTATAGTCCATGGCTCTTGGCTTTGGAGCAGATAATACCTTCAAACATGCGGTTGCAATTTATTGGCCTTATAAGTTAATTTTAGTGGGTGTGCAATTGATTGAAATCAAAACTTAATGAGGGCCAGAGTCGGGGGTGGGTCAGTGGAAAAGCAGGGTGGGAGGGCGTTTTGTGTTCTTCCTTGTTTGGGGCTTGAGATAATCTTCAAAAGCTTTAATTAGCTTTTCTAATGAATACTCCTTGTCTGGGAGAAGTTTACAGAGTGAAACAAGACCGGTGTCCCCGTGGCAATCCCAGAAGCTTGCTCTCGGAGTGGCTAGGGTGCTGGGTGGCTGGGCCGCCCCACGCTTTCTACCTGTTCTCTCCTTACTGGGGCTGCCTTAGAATTGTGGCTGTCTTCCTCACACTTTCCATCTGTATCATCTGATGGCACTTGAGCCTCTGTGGCCGAGGAAGGCCGGGACAGCCACAACTGTGTGTGAAGCTTGTTTCCTTGGTGGTCAAGGTCCCTGAAGCTGCATGGCCCAGCCCCAGGCCTTGGGCTTTTGGGGGCACCCCTTTGCTGGACGTGAGCGCCGGGTGTTTCTGTCCTGTGGAGAATTGCAAATGGCAGGGGAGGCTTTCTAAGGAAGTTCTGCAGACGTGTGGGAACAGTCACTAGGGCCTGGGAGGGGCTGCCAAGTAAGAGGCACACAGGAGAGAGTCTAGGGCCAGGCCACAGAATGGGGAGGACCTTATCTCTTACAGAGATACGGATTGGGTATGCGAGGTAGTGTCTCTGAGCTGGGGGTGCTCAGCAAGGTGGTGTCCTGAGCACCCTGCTGCTGCGATCCTTACATCTGTGCAGCATCTCGGGCTTTTAGGCTGTCAACCTTGTCCTGATTATATAGCAGTCACCTGTGTGGGTGTCTCCTCTGTGTTTGTGACAGTGACACGGGCCTGGCTGTGCAATGGACTTGGTGAGGTAGTGGCCAGGTGACGTGGTGATTCTGTGGGAAGGCTATGCGTCAGGTCATGGCCAGGCCACCTCCCACCAGGAGAGCTCAAGTGAGTCTGTCTGGAAAGCGGAGTTAATGATCCCTACTCATCCTACCTACCCTTGAGCATATGAGGACACATGAGGCTCCCATCTGTGTGACTGTAGTGAAAACACTTTTAAGGCCATCAGCACGCATTTCCCATGAGCCTCCGAGGGACAGGCAGTGCACTGGTGCAGCTGTGGTGGAGTTAAGCCGTCCCTACCCTCCTGAGGCTCCCAGATGACAGGGCTGAAGAGGCACACATGGGAACAGGGAACAAACATGTCAACAGTGCCCTCACCAGTCGGGAAGTGTTATGAAGGGCTCAGGCAGGCCCCACAGGAGCAGAGAACAGAGGGACTGGGCTGCAGATGAGGGCAGATGAGGACACTGCTCTAGGGGACTGCAACACTTTGCCTTGTACAGATAAGCGCTGGCTGAGCAGCCAGAGACTGCTGTCAGGGCAGCCTTGGCTGGCATCCGGGAACTTGACTTCGAGAGACTTCTTACCCTTCTCTGATGAGAACCTCTCACAGTGCGTGAACTTTGTATTCAAACACTGTGGTGTGTGCTAAATTCCTGCTTTCCTCCGGCGTCTGAGTTTCAATGCATGCTTAAATAAGTAAAACCTGGGTGGGGCACTGCAGTGTATACCTGAACTCAGGAGGCTGAGGCAGGAGGATTGCAAGTTCAAGGCAACTTATTTTCAAAATAAAAAAGTAAATGAAGGAAGCTGGGGGTGTGGCTGAGTTGTAGACCCCTTGCCTAGCATACATGAGGCTGTGAGTTTAATTCTTCTTACCAAAACATAAATAAGGGGCTGGGGATATAGCTCAGTGGAATAAGCGCTTGCTTAGCAAGCGCAGGGTCCTGAGTTCGATCCCCAGTACCACAAAAAAAAAAAAAAAAAAGGATACCAAAACATAAATAAGTAAAACCCTATGCATCGAATCTCTGATGAGTCTCCCTTGGCTATTGCAGCTCCTGACTAGGGAACTCAGTGTGTCTGGTGTGACCCACATGGAGGGGTAAAGGAGCTTGCACGTAGGTTCCTCGGCCTTCCCCCTGGGTGCTCCCACTCTGACATCTTGGCCAGGAATACAGCTCTGTGTGTGGTCCTGTGCAACTACCTAGCACATCCTCAAGTCTTGGCACCCTTGGGCCCAGGTAGCCATGTACCTGAGGCAGCTGTGGCAGTGCTTGGAGCAGTGGGGACTGGCTGGGCCTGGCCCTGAGGTGGATCCAGGTGGTTGTGATTGGCGAGTCATGCCAGAGCAGGTAGTGGGCAGTGGGGAGAGGTGCACAGGCCTGGTGGGCACAGGATTGGGGAGTCTTTCTGAACAGTGCCCAGGGTATAACTTCGAAGACTGGGGCAGAGAGGCTGGGGAAGGATTCTGACCAATTGGCTAAGAGCTCAGTCTGGTGGGTGAAGCCCACTAGTAAAGGTGAAGGGTTTTCTGCCATCAGAAACACCAGCCCAGGACTCTTTTGTCTCTGGAGTCAGGCCCTCCAGGGAATAGAGGAGCACAGGGTGTAGGCAGCTCTGGAGAAGGTGCAGGTGAGTCCTGGAGTTGGAGGGACCTTTGGGAACCCTCAGCCTATTTCTTTACACAGGTCTCTGTCTTCCTCCTTGCCCAAAAGTGGGACTGTTTCCTACTTCTGAAGATCTCCAGAGGGACCCTGTAACAGGCACCACTTGCTGCCCTCTGTGGCCCAGGAACAGCAGGTGGAGTCAGGTTTCCCTGGCTTTCAGTCTCTCAGTGGTGTGGTTAGTACTTGGGTTTTAACAGGTATTATCTGTGTCTTCAACTATGTGCATAGAGGGCCTCTGAGAACACGCCTTGCCTGCCATGGGGCACTGTGTGCCACAGCAGGCCACAGCCTGGCCATGCAAAAGTGCTGAGAGCAGTTAGCGGGCAAAACCAGGCCTGGCTGAATATGTTGTTGGGTGAATGGGAAGCTGGGTCAGGAGACGCCCTCTGGGGTTTCGGGGAGTGGATTGAGTCGGCTTCCTGCTCTCTCGTGACTCTGCTGTTAAACAGGGGACATCTGCTGCAGTTTGCAGAGCCCCTGAAGGAGTCTGGAGGGGCTTGCTTGTTGCCCCTTGCTGGGGACCCATGAGGAGCACCCTCTGCAGTCCCCTTTATGTGGCACCCTGAGGCCAAGGCTGCGGTCCAAGGATCGGTTGCCTTGGCATGTGCTGTCTGATTTTCATCTGCTAAAAGCAAATAAAATGGAAAACAGGAGTGTGTGGAAACCAAGTTGGTTTATAAACATGATCCCTGGAGTCAGCATCACAGACTAATTCCTGCAGAATTCCTGGGCTCCCATAACCATATGGTGCAGTCACACTTGGATTCCTGCTGTTCTGTGTGCTGAGCTGTATTCATTAGCTTTCTGTCATATGACAAAAATACCTGGGGGGAAAAAAAACACAGGAGGAAAGATTTATTTGGGCTTATGGTTTCAGAGGTTGCCAGTCTGTGGCCAGCCAGCTCTTTTGCTTTAGATTTCTGACAAGGCAGAAATGCCATGGAAGAAGGACATAGTGGACGAAAGCTGCTCACCTCATGGTGGCCAGAAAGCAAAGAGAGCCTGTGCCAACAGGCTTCTTCCTTCCTCTGCTTTTTCCGTGCAGGCCGCACCTTATTAGATGGTACTGCTCACATTCAGGGTTTCTCTCTCCCATCAGTTTGCTGTCCCATGTGCCACAGACACACTCAGAAATGTGCTTTACCAATTTCCTAGGTGTTTCTCAGTCCAACCAGGTTGACAGTGAAGGTTAACCACGTCATGGGGTGAAACTTCCACTGAAACCAGGGACCAACTGTCTCCATGGTCAGGCCCCTGGTTCTACCAGAACCCTGCACTTTGCTGTGTGGCACGTTGCTTGTTAGTGTGTCAGAGATCCATGTGTTGCTAAGGCTCCTTCCCAGAATCCCCATTGTGGGTCTACAGTGGGGTGTCCCAGCTTCCTGGTGGCCCAGTGACCTCCCTGCCTGCTTTTTCTCCACCTTGAGGCAGCACACGCACAATAGGGTAGTTTCATGTTGCATTTAACTTACAGGCTGAAGCCCTCCTGCGCTCTATGTGGTGCCTCGCACCACAGCTGGATATCTGGGATATCTGATGAGGCCAAGCAGCCTGCCATGGGGATGAAACAAGGGTCTCGGGGGCCAGCCACACCAGGTGGCCAGGCCCAGCTGCCCACTTCTCAGCTCTGCGACTTGGGCACAGTCTGTGAAATAATATGTGCAAGGCCCTTGACCCAAACGACTCTTCACAAATAGCAGCCTTGTTATGGTAGTAACACCTTCAGGGCCCTGGAGCCTTAACTGTTGACTTGTCACAGGTGGGCTGACAAAGCCCGTCAGCATTTCTTCATGTCGTCCATGGTAACAGGGTGGTCACACTGCTTCTGCATGTGCTTGCTGCTTCAGATACCAAAGCCAGAGCCCAGGGCAGGTTGGTGGCCCCTCCAGCCACACCATTGTTTCCAAAGAAGTCTTCATTATTATCCCCTTTAAGTAAAAAATAAAAACCTCACAAAAAGAGGCTGTAAGAGCTGCAGCCGTAGTCCAGATGTGCACTTCTAAGTGCAGCTGGCATTAAAGTCGCACATGCCTAAGCCCATTGGTATGTTTGCTCAGGGGGTCTTTGCACCTGTGTGTGCTAGAAGGAATTTCCGCAGAATACCTGCCCTGTGTCCACAGGCAGACTCTGGGACAAGTTCTGTAAGCTGTGGTAAAAACTGCTGGTCTCAACACACAAACAAGGCTGATTGGGTTTCAGCGTCAGATCTGGCTGGGGCCAGCCCAAGGCCAAGTGTTGATCTTTCTCCAGTTGGTGCAGAGCCAAGTGCAGCCCCTGGGGCCATGGGGATGGGGGCCCTGCTCACAGCATCTTCTTTCTGACGGGATGCTTCTTGGGCAGCTCAGAACACGTCGAGGCTGTCATCTCCCCCTGCCCAGAGTGAAAGCCCGATGGAAATGGACAGACACCAAGGTGACCCCTTCCAGTCCCTCACTTCCGTCACATTCCTGCTGTCTCCAGGAGCTTGTTTGCAGAAGCATCCTGAAGTGGGAACTGGTACAACCATCATGAGGAGGGGAGCCCCCCTCGTAGTTGTGGCTATTTGTAACTCTCTGGCCTCCACCAGAGCTGTGTCCATTGGGCAGCTCCCATGTCCTTGAGTTGGACGGGATATGCCTATCTTCTCCATAGTGATTGTTTTGGAGCCAACAGACACAGAAGGAAATGTTAGTCCCTGCTGGCTGGGAGGTGGCCAGGCTTCCAGGGGCCTCTTCCAAGCAAATTGGGGCGTGCCCTCTTTTCCTGGGATGGAGTTGAATTGTTCCTACCTGTGGATCTAGGTGCCTTTTATGTCTGAAGATGTTGAGGATGACCAGCAAAAACAAATCAGTGCTGGTAACTGGGGATCTGGCATGCTTTTCTGAGGTTAGAAAGGACCTAAAAGATAGTGGGCCAGAGCCTCCGCCCCTGGGAGAGCAGTGCTGCCTCTAGGTTTTGTTCCCCTTCTGCTGTCAGTTGTGGAGCATGTGAGTTGCCCGTGTGACTTTGTCCTTGCCATGTCCCCTCTCTGATTACAGCAAGAAGTGTCCCTTGTGACCATTTATCACGAGCCTTGCTGCTGCTTAGTGTGGTCTCAGAAGCAGACGGACCATGCCCATGAAGGAACGATGTAGGATTGAAAAGGATAGAATCTGTGGGATCCTAAGACTTCGGACATTTTGAGGGGCAGTGTGGCTGGCTTGGCGCCAGATGCCTGTTTTGGGTATGCTGATTGCACTTGGGACCCCTCAGCTAGCATCCCAGCCAGCCTGCCTTATCTCTTTCCTCCCTCTTTCCCTCAGTCAGCCTGGCAGGTCTCCTGCCTCCAGTCAGGCTGTAGGTGTTCTTGTCTTGGTACTACTTCCAACTTGACAGAAACACTAGCCCAGGGCCCTGCCTAGTAGACATCCATTTCTCTACTGAGGCCTTCACTCTGGCCCGTGGCCTCGTCCTAGAAAGCCTTGGAATTTTCTAGGGCAGAGAACTGGTCCACATGATCTAGAGCTCAGTTTTCTTCTTTGTGTTGTGTCTTCCTTTCACATGTAGTCAGAGGCCTACAGGCTTCGGTGGAAGGGTGGCCTGGATACAGGACGTGGATGCAGCAGATTCAGAATCCAAAAGATGAGTCAAAACAGTAAAGCTATGTCTGTGAAAGTGATGCATAACAGATTTCATTGGCTGTCAGTTGTCTCAGATCTGGCCTCCCAAGAACCCCCCGTGTCGGGTGTGACAGGGAGTTGGTGCAAGTCACCTTTCTGTTGCTGGGACGGAGCACCTGACACTCCCAACTTCGAGGAGAGGCTGCTTCAGTGCATAGTATCAGAGGATTAAGTCCATGGTCAGCTGTGTGGCAGAGGAAAACTGCTCACTTCGAAGCACCTGGGAAGCAGAGAGTAGGGAAGACTCTAAGAGAGAGGAAAGAAAGGACCAAGGACAAGCTGTATCTTTCAAGTGGGGCATAGTAGCACATGCCTATAATCTCAGGACTAAGAGGCTGAGGCAGGAGGGTCCCAAGTTTGACCCCAGATTGAACCTTGTGTCAAATTAAAAATCTAAAAAAGAGCTGAGGATGTAGCTCAGTACAAAAACCTTGGGTTTAAGCTCCAGTACTGAGACATGGGGAGGGAGGATCTAGCTCAGTGTAAAGGCCCTGAGTTCAATCTCTAGTACCCACCCTGCCAACTCCCCCAAAAAGATGGCACCTTCTAAGCCACGCTCCCAGTGACCTACTTCCTCCAGTTGCTCCCCGGCTCCTAACAACACATTCAGCGGACTTCATCCATTGATGAGATCAACACCCTTATAGACCATTGTCTTGTCTAGGCCTGCCTCTGAACATAGCTGCATTGGGGTCAAGCCCTCAGTACAGTGAGTCTTTGGGGGCACTTCATACTTAAACCATAACACAATCCATGGCAACACATGAGGAAGTGTATTCCATTTGAGATGACCACGTGCTGTGTGTGTGCCAGTGTGGCAAGGTATGACTGCGGAGGACTGGCTGGGCCACAGCTGTGATGAAAGGACAGCCTGTGCCAGGCCGTGTGCTGCTCTATCTCCACAAGGCACTGGTCTACTTTAGGAAGCACATTGGTGACCCTGAGAATGTTGAAAAAGCAGATAAAATACAGGGACTTCATGCCACGTCTTAGAAAGAATCGGATAAAGATAGGAAGGCCAAAAAAGAAGAATTGGGGAATTTATGGCAGCCACCTTTACCTCTTTGAAAGAACTGTATGAGGAAGGGGCATTAGATTTTCGTTTTGTGTGGCTCTAGAAGGCAGAAAGTTTTTGCTCAATTCTGGAGAGCTGCCTGAATTGTTCTAAAGAGAAATCTTTGTATTAAGAATGCAGTGAGTTCCCTGTCACTACAGATATTTAAGCAAAGCTTTGATGGATACTTCATTAAGATGTTTAAGCCAGGCATGGTGGTACCTGCCTGAAATCCCAGCACTCTAAGAAGCCAAGACAAGAGGATTGCGAATTCCAGCCCAGCCAAGATAACTAAATGACTGTGAGACCCTGTCTCAAAATAAAAAACAAAATAGGCTGAGATGTAGCTCGGTGCAAAGACTCTGGGCTCAATCCCCAATACAAAAAACGGGGAGGAGGTGTTCAGAACCTGCCTTTGTGGTGCCCAGGGTCTACCTCATTCAGGCCACCAGACCCTGGGGGGGAAGCAGGGGAGTGTCAGCCGGGAGGGATCCTGTATCCAGGTTCTTAAAATTTTACTGATGGAACAATGGTCTCTGGCACTACGTTAGTACCATATTAACATTCTTGGTCTTCTTGGCTTTACTTAATAAATACCCAGTTGTAGAAGAAAACCCGCACCTAGCATCCCTAGGGCTCCCTTTCTTGTGCCCCGCACTTAACCTGCATCTGTGGGACTGTGGGTCTGTATTGGCATCACAGATGCCTTGGCCCAGAGGGCCAAGTCAGCCAGAGCCTCTGGGTCAAGCCCAGTCCCGTGACAGTGTCCCAGCTAGGTAACTGCTGGAAGGACACAGCTCAGTGAAGCCCAGAACCTCAGCATTTGTTTCATGGCCAGCACTGGAAAGCACCCTCCCTCCCAGCAGGTCTGTCCTGGCTTGGCTTCTCTTGGAGAGCTGTAGCATGTGACTCACTACCTGTCGGGAGCCTTTTATTAGGCCTAGAATGCAGCCACTGTCCCAGGACGAAGTGTGTGAAGGAAGGCGTGTAGGCCAGCTTCCAAGGCCACTGCAGCCCACCTCCCTATTATGTTTGCAGCCTGGTGTCAGCCAGGCCTAGGTATTGAGTAAGTCACAGTTATAACTCAGGTTCCCCAAACCAGTTTCATCCAAGGTCTCTGTGCATACCTTAGCTTCAAATACTCCATAAAGCTTTTGGGGCCAAAATATTTCCTTTGTACTTTTGTGAATTAGCTCATTTTGAGCATGAGGTATTATATTTTCCCTTTTTTCTCTGTCCCCCAGAAGTCCTGGGATTGAAGAGTTCACAGCGTTGCCATTATTTTGCCCTTGCTCCCTGCTCATCCAGTACAGAGGCATCCCTAGAAACAATCTTGGAGTTACCGTTCCAACCCCAAGTGACTCCACTGCCCTAGTCCCAGCTATCTGAATCCTCTGCAGGCCTTTGGCCTTAGCAAACATTCATCTTCGCTAGGAGTCACCAGTACTGTTTGTGACAGTTTGCAAACAGCACAGGTGATTCTAGGCTTTTGATCTGGGTCACTGTCATTTTACCCACTCTGGGTGTCCTGGAGCTGTCTAAGGCCCCACCACGTTGTGTTCAACCCTTGTCCAAGGTGACTTCTGTGCAGTCTCCCGAGACTGCCATCCTGCTAGTGGCGTGTCTTGCTTTGAAAGATAGTTTTGCGGGGTAGATCGATCTGGACTGGAGATTCTTGTCTTTTAGAGCTTGAAATACTTACTCCAAGCTCTCCTTGGCCTGTGGGTTTGTGCTGAGAAGTCTGCTGCGATTCTGAGGGGCTTTCCTTTGCAGGTGATTTTCTCTATAGGTTTCTTTTCTCTAACAGCTTTCAAAATTCTGTTCTTGTGTTGTTGCTGGAATCTTGACTATTATATGCCTTGGTATAGGGGGTGTCTTGATTTGAGCGGGGCGTTCACCACCTTGACCCATATGTGTTGAGTTCAGCCCTGGGCCGCCCAGCTTCCCACTCAGGGCCCCGAGCAAAGCCCATGCTTTTCATCCTTGGGCCTCCAGTTTGGCACATGTTCTCTGCGCTTCCCCCGTGACTAGAGACCCTGCTGCTGCAACTCTGGGCTTTCCCTCTCGAGCCCAGTTGGCTGAGCTGTGGCATTCAGTCCTGGGCCCATCTTCACTTCTTGGAGAGCTGGGGACTTTGAAATGGCCACGCACAGGCAGAGCTCAAGGCAGGATGGCTTAATTCTCCTGTCGCCTGCTCTCCACTCTCGGCCTCATTCGATCATTCATGTTGCCTTGCAGGGCCCAAGAGCAGGTCGCCGGCGACAGCAGAGGCACCTTATTGAAATAGTATGTTAGCATTTAAACAATATTAATACTATTTGACTCATTACATACACAAAGGCCAGTTAAAGTGCTTCCATGTGTGTGCTGTTAGTTCTGGCGGGTGACTTCGCGGATGGCTTCATGTGGTTTCAGACAACGTTTTAGCACATTCTTAAAATACCCACAAAAGCCTTTATGTAAAACTCATAAATGTGAACCACATAAAAATTATTTTTTTTTCCTTGTTTCATGTCATTATGATCAAAGTACAGTAGGTAAGAATAAATTTTCAGAATCTTGTTGAGGTCCCTCTTTAATTAATGCTTCACGCACAGAGTAAAACCATAAACTGTGTAACGGGGGCAAGGGCATCTGCACCCCCTGTGGTCACCACGTACCTGACTGCAAGGAGCCCACCTGATGGGGCTCACCAGGGAGGCCGGCACTTGTGGTGATTCCAGAGTGGCCCTTTCTGATCATACAGTCCTTGATCCTTTGTCTTGGAACATCACGTTGAGACTTGTGGCCGCTCAAGTCCCTGGAGGTCCCTCTTGGCGTGTGGAATGCAAGTCCATTCTTGAGTTGTTGTGGTGTTTGGGCCATGCCAGAGGAGGCCACGTCCCAACATGCCTGCCACGCCTCAGGAGGGAGCACTCCAATTCCTTCAGAGAAGAACACATTCAAAGTGAGGCCAGCGGCACCGCCTCTTAATTCCACTGCCATCATTTCTTTATTAAAAGTCAAATCAACTGTGAATTAGGATCCTGCCGATGGAATACTATCCCTGCTATTAAAAACAACTGTGGAGATCTCAGGCTCCGTGGGAAGGTGGTCATCATTAGGGGCCAGGTGAAAAAGCCAAACGCAACGTAGAACGCATTGTTTGCTCACAGTCATGTGACAATCAGGCATCTGCACAGAGACCAGAAGGGACTTTGGAAAAATCAGATTTATGGGATACATTGATTTATAGTATCATAGGCTGTATTTTAAATTTTCTTTTTCTTAATGTTTTTGCCTTGATTTTTTAAAAGAGTAATCCACAGAAAGATTGTAATTGGGCTTTTATTTTTACCTTCTTCCTCTGCACTTTGAAGCTTGAGGCCTGGTCTGCATGGTAGGAGGATGGCAGAGAGAAGCTGTCCAGGGCAGGAGCCCAGGCCACAGGGTGAGGCACTGGAGTAGAAACAGCCAGTTCCACCTTCTAAAACATTAATGCCAGTGCTTCTATGTTTCTGGAAGGACATGAAGTTATAGGACCAAGTGGCTCAATCTTAGGCCACCTGGTACTTTTGAACTGGTCATGGGATAGTGTTAATGAAGACTGTCAAGCCACCAGCACTCTTCCTGGTTCTCTTGCAGGGCAGCCTGACCTGCCTCTCCCCAGTACCCCAGCTCACAGGAGAATAGCGCCACTGTGGCTGTGAACATATGAAAATACCCTGGACTTCCAGCCTTCATTACAGGATGGCCGGAAGGAATTATCAGCCCAGCCTTTTTTGCCAGCACAAGCACTGTCACCAGCAAGAAGGGTACCAGAAGGTTTGCTGTGGGTAGCTGTTCCCGCCAGCCTCCTAAGCCAACACGTGGCCAGGTTCATGAGCCCACGCTGTATGTTGCCTGAACACTATAAAACCCAGACTCTGGCACAGCTCTAATTTAGAGGTGACAATCCGTCTCTACACATCCCAGGACAATTCAGGAATGGCCCAGTGTGTGCTCACACCCGATGGGGCTGGTCCACACCTGGATTGCTCTACAGAGGGAGGTGGGACCTTGGATTTTTAAATCAAAACACATCTTATCTCATCCTAGGTAGGGAAGTTTGGAGAGAACTTGGGTTAAGACACATTATATTACATTTGACATCCCTGAGGGTGCAGGGTTGGCCTGGAGTTCACCCAATATGGCCCGAGTGCTGGGCCCCACAGGCGTCTGCCCATTCCTGCATGCTTTTTCCCCCATGGCCCTGCACCATTGCATCTGTCCAGAGCCAGGCCCCATGCTGCTGTGTGATCAGCGTGCCACTCTGCATCTGGCTTTCCGACACTTAGAGCACATGCTCACTGTGCTTGCACCTGCCAGTGGGAGGCAGGGTGTGAATCCATTTTGACGGCTTAATCACACTGGGAGTGTGGGATGGAGAAGGGGATGGGCTGGTCATGCAGCAGAGGGCTGGTTCCAGTCTACTTTAGGAGTCCTGCAGAGATGGGGTACGGTAGCCAACCTAAGCAGTAAGCCCCCTCGTACTCTGTGATCTGCAGTGAGTTAGGGGAAGGAGATAATATTAGCTTCGGCACCCTCATCTGTCAGTGTGTCTGTGGAGTGGGGGCTGCTTCCCCGGTCTGGTTGATTGCATTACACTTCGGTGGTGTATATCATGTAGTGACCTAATTTTTTTTTAGTTTGAAATAGTTTTAGACTTTGAGTAAAATTGCTAACACAGAGTATAGCTGGCCCCAAGAATGTGCAGGGGGTTGGTTCCAGGACCTTGTGTGAAAACCAAAGTCCTCAGGTGCTCAAGGCCCTTACAGAAAATGCCATCATAATTTCACATGACCTGTGCATGTCCCCTGTGTACTTTAAATCATCTCCGGGGTACTCACAATATCTGACAGTGCAACTGCTATGTAATAGTTCATTTTATGTATGTGTGTATATATATATAAGTAAATTTTTTTTAGAGTACGAAGAATTTATTGAGACGAAGAAAGCTTTTTAAGAGGGATGGAAGGGGCCCCAGAAAGTGGACTGCCCAGTTAATATTCTATTATTTAGAGAATAATAACCAAGAAAAAGCCTGTACATGTTCAGTACAGATGCATGCTTTTTCCTGAATATTTTCAACCCAAAGTTGGTTAAATCCAAGGGTGTGGAACCTCTAGGTACAGAGGAACAATTACACGAAGAATTCTTATCCACCCTTCATCCATGCTATCTAAATAGTAACACTTACCCTATGTATGTATTTTATTATAGAACAGCTCTGTTGGGATATCATTCACAGAGGCATGTTAAGTTTTAGTACTTAATGTAAATAACAACAGTAATCATCTGTCAGGTAGCTTTATTTTGCTTTTGTCTCTAAACTGTCAGGTAAAGTAGGCATTGTATGTGTGGTCCAGGTTCTCACAGCTGTTCCCTGGTCACTACCCTTAGCTGATCATTGTTGGGTAGGGGAGCACACGAGCAGAGGTCGTCGCTGGGTCTGCTTGGGCTGGCCCATGAGGCTGAGGTCCCGTGCACACACTGCTGGCCCTCCTGCCCTGCTCCCACAGTATACCTGCTATACTGTTAATTCATGGCCTCCCTGGCATCATAGAGCCCCTGGACTATCGGGTAAAGAATGCGCTGGCCCTGAGAGATTTGATTTTTCCAGAATTGTGGTCAACTGTTGATAGAGTCTGAGATTCTGCATCAGCTTGTTCCATTCCGGGAACTCTACTCACAGCAGACTCTGTCTATCACAAGAATCCCCTCAGGTCCTCTGGTTCTTCCAGCCCAGCCTGATTGCCTGTTCTCCTGGCCTTTGCTTTCCCTCCACCATTTGATCATAACAAGGGGTCTTTCCACATTGACTTGGGTCCGGGAAGAAGCTGTGCAGCCCATCATTTCTGAGTAGGCTTTTGTAGCAAGTGACTGGAAGACCAACAGGGGTCCTGATCCTCCTGGGATGGAGTGGTGGTGGGGGGCACAGTACTTGTTGCTGTATTTTTCCATTTCCCCATTCAAATAGGAATCCCAAAAGGTAGAAATACTGACTAGAGTCATTTATAATGATTACTCCAGTAGCAGTGGCTTCCGGTCGTTGTCTGCTATGTGTCACACACTGTGCCAGATCCTTCATTGGGGGAGAATCTGAAGGCCAGAGGAGTTAGTAAGCTAGCCAGAAATACAAAGCTCAGACTCATATTTGTATTCATGATCCCTAAGCTCACACTCTTTTTTTTTTTTTTTTTTTTGTACCGGGGATCAAACTCAGGACCTTGTGCTTGCCAGGCAGGCACTTGTGCCCCTGAGCTATATCCCCAGCCCCACACTCGTTCTGTTACCCCTAAAATGCTGCATCGCACTCCCACCTGGAGGACGATTAGGGCATGAAGATTAGGCCTAGAACCTTTGCAGGCAGGGCCCTTAATCCCAGACCAGGTCTGGGTATGCCACTGCTACAGCCTGAGACTTGGCCTAAGATCTCTTAACATCTAATGGGCACATGGGCCTGTCTCTTGTAGGTATTTTGAAGGTGGCGTCTCATCTGTCTACCTCTGGGATCTGGATCATGGGTTTGCTGGAGTGATCCTCATAAAAAAGGCTGGAGATGGATCAAAGAAGATCAAAGGCTGCTGGGATTCCATCCATGTGGTAGAAGTGCAGGTACT
This sequence comes from Dinomys branickii, assembly GCA_004027595.1. Classification (NCBI taxonomy): domain Eukaryota; kingdom Metazoa; phylum Chordata; class Mammalia; order Rodentia; family Dinomyidae; genus Dinomys; species Dinomys branickii. Next base: position 20,057 of record PVLD010007465.1, on the reverse strand, counting down.
GCCGCCCCAGCAGCTGGTGGCCCGGGCCTCCCAGTGCAGGTGCTAAGCCCACCAGTAAGCCCAGTCTCTAGCAGAGGTTTCTGCTGTGATACAAAGACCCCTGCTGATTCCTCCATATCCATTTGGAGAAATAGAAGGCTGCAGTAGTCCATGCTAACAAAGATCCCCAAAGGACTTAACACACAGGATTGTAGGTTCTACCCCTTTAAAAACCAATTGGAGGTGGGCAACAAGCTATATTATGCATGTATACCCACTCCCCAAGGTTATTGTAAATTGCATGTGCTGAAAACATACACAATAAAAAACAAACAGTTGGGATTCTTAAGGGAGGCAGTGTTGTGGTGGTACCTTAGGAAAGGACATGTTAGAATGGCCTGAGCTAAAGAAGACGCTCACGGCTGTCCTCAGCTCACATCGCTCTGCAGGGTTTGATCTCTGCCTTGTTCCTCCAGGAGAAGTCCAGTGGCCGCAACGCACATTACAAGTTGACCTCCACAGTGATGCTCTGGCTGCAGACCAACAAATCCGGCTCGGGCACTATGAACCTTGGAGGCAGCCTCACCAGACAGGTAAAGTTCATGTTCCCGGCCCCTTGCCCATGTCCACAGGTGACAGCCTCAGAGCTGACCTTCTGCAGTGTACCCCACATAGGGTGATCATGTTGGCCAACTATGAATCTGCCATCTGAGGGGGGCTTTGTGTTTTAGAGAGTGATCTCTGTGCCATACACCATTGCACACACCCCGCTGCTGTGGCAGGACACGGTGGCTGCAGTCTTGGCCATGGTTTCCTCTCACTCCTCAGGGCTGGCCACAGCCCCTCACTGCAGGAAGCAGTGCCGCGCTGTTTGCCCCCCGATAGCCAAGACCAGCATCAGGCCAAGCCAGCTCACCCCGCTTTGAGCCACTCATCTGTAGCTCAGAGTCTCTGCACCATGCTGGCTCAGCCCAGTCTTGAGGACCAGCCTGAACTCGAGAGCTTAGCAGAAATGCTAAAATATTGGGCCTCGCTCAGACTAGTCAACTCAGGGTCTACATTTTAATGAAATTTTCCCAGGAGTTCTGTGTGTATATTAAAACTGAAGAAGTGCTGCAATCCCTTTCTCCTACCCATCTTATCCTTGGGTATCACTGGCAACCAGGCTCCTAATGTTCCTTCCCAGCTACATCTAAACTGAACTTGGAATTTTCACTGGAGGACACTGCCTGCTGCTGTACCAGACTTCACTCAGTGTCTTCATCAGACTACTGGAAGCATCTAAGCTGCTTTAAGACCCTTGCTACCCCATCCAGAGGGAAGCTCATGTTGAAAACCTTGACCCCTCTGAGACCCCAAACACACCCTTCCTTCAAAAGGCCTTCATCTTCATGCAGAAAGCTTTAAGTAAAGGGGAAAGAGAAAGCACAGACCACCCTGTATACAGAGGCAGCACTTTGTCCTCAGGAGGGAGCCCACCTCCCTGTGGCATCCTGTCCCATCCCAGAATGCCTAGCTTTTGAGTATGAGCATTCCCTTAGTGTCAGAAGCTACTTTTTATCAATAAAATAATTACTCTTGGGCCAGGGATATAGCTCAGCAGCACAAGCGCCTACCTGGCAAGTACAAGATCCTGAGTTTGATTCTTGGTACCAAAATAAAAAAATTACACCTGGGGCTGAGAGAGTAGCTCAGTGGTAGAGCTCTTGCCCAAAATGTGCAAAACTCTAAGTTTGATCCCTAGCACCACACACACAAAAAAAGATAATCATGCTTGTAATAGCTCTGGATTTAAAAAAAAAAAAAAAAAGACAGAAAGGATAAGTTAGTAACTTTTAAGTGGATTTTTATTAGTTTCAACAATGTCTACATTCAAGTGCAAGGCGGGTGTCAGCCAGCACGCCTGGGGTGCGTGTCGGAGCCTGAGACTGACATGCAGTCCTCACCACCTCTGCTGTGCCTCACCCATAAGCCAGAGGGAGCACAGGGTCCACTTGGCTGGTCTCTGGACAAGGCTGTCCCTGGCCCTCTCAGAACCAAGCATGGTCCTCCGGGGCAGAGCCCATCCCGCTCCTGAAAACGGTCCCTGACCTTCCAAGGCCATTGAGAGGGCCAGCCCAGGCACCCAGCTCCTCCACTGCCTGCCTGCCTCCCCATACCCTGTCACCTGGGGAATGGGTGGAAAACCCCAAATCTCTATCCAGAGACTACTTCCTGCATCACTTAACTATTCCCAACTGTTTATAATTCCACCCAGTATACAGTGACCGGACAAATATTTAATCCTCAGCCTTCCTAATAGTTTAAATCAGAGCTGTCAGCCACGGCCAGCGTCTGGTTCCGGCCTGCCTGAGCAGTGGCTCCTGCCAAGCCAAACGCGGGCCTGCTGAGTGGCTGTCCTCAGCACACCTTGGCTGGGGCCACAGGCCTTGTTTGCATTGCCTTTTGCTCTTGGGGCTTTAATGAGGAAATTCATGTTTCTGTCATCATTCTTACGGTCAATCCCATAATTCATCTGAGGTGCATTAAAGCTGGGGCTTGCTTCCAACGTAAGTAACTGAACTGTAAAGGGGGGCTGGGGGAGCGGTGAGGTAGACAAACGTAAGTTAATGATGCGCAGCTTCTGAATAAACAGGGGAACGAGGGTTGAGGGCTTTGGCTGCGACTCCCCAATGAGCCCTGGAAGAGCGTCTCGGGTTGCCTTGGCTGGGAGGCAGGGGTTCCCGGAACAGTGGGCAGGTGAGCAGTACCCCGTAAGCACGTGTGGCTGTGCGGGCTGCCTCCTTTGATTCAGCTGTACATGAGGCAGTTATCATCCCCGCCCAACAGGTGAGGAAACTGAGGCACAGCTGTTGAACAGTTTGTCCGTGATGATGTGACCAATAAGGCAGAGCTAGGATTTGAACCTAAGTTTGCCTGACTGGAAAAAAATGCTACTTTCTATTGTACCGCACTTGTTTGGTCTGAAACTGCCCTCTGTGCCTGCCGTTCAGTAGATGCTAAATAAATGTTCAAACGGGAATCAGCGCCTTCTGGCAGGGCCCCGCCTTATGGGCACCAGGGGACAGGTAGAGCCTGGAGTTGCATTAACCCCTGGAGGGGCCACCAAGGGCTTCTGACAGGAAGGGCTGTTAGAGCTGCCCGGGAGAGAGGTGGTCAGGCCTGGTCCTGGGAAGCACTGAGACCCAAGAGTCTCCACAGGGGGAGGTCAGCAAAGAAGCAAGCACCACCTCCAGGGAGGAAGGAGGGCAAAGGCCGGAGGCTGGAGGAACAGCCGCCGCAGGGGAGGCGTTCGAAGCAGAGCGGCCAGGGCCGAGGGAGCCCCAGCATGTGAGCACAGCTCAGATGGGCCTCTTCCCCAGCCTGCTCCACACAGCCCCCACACACCAGCAGGCTGAGGGTTCTCCTGTGGACGCTCGCCCCCTACCATCACGCTCACACACGCTGCCCAGCTATCAGGAGAGCCCCAGCAACACCCTGGCCAGGGACCCTGGCCCGTGCATGGCCCCAGACACTCCCTTATCTTCTGGCTTTCTAGGCCCCGCCTGCAGAAGTGTCCAGAAAGACTTGCTGGTGCTTCTCATCAGAGGCCCCTTCCCAGGGCACCCCAGCCTTGCCCGGGTCCTGACCTTTCTCGGTTTGATGGCTTCAGGAAGTGCCAGCGAGTGAGCTGGAGTGCTATGCGCGGTGGTCCCTGTCATGGTGATGAATGGCACAGCTGCGGCTCCCAGCTGGTTGGGACACACCCGGGTATGTGCTCCCGGGGCCCTGCCACCCCCTCTCTGTGGCCTTTTGTCACCCTGTCCAGAGCTGTTTCTCTGGAACATGGATTAGAAAACAGTGAAATGTTGAGGCGGATCCCTGCCGGTATGGGGCTTCGTGGAGGCTCATTCCAGCCCCATGGGACCCTCTGTGAGGAAGCAGGGAGGCGGGCAAAGGTGCCCCTTGGCTCACTCAGAGCCCCCATGGGAAGGCCTGGGGCAAGTGCACAGGGGCTGTGCGCCAAGTCCCAGCACGCTGGAAAGGAAGCCGCACCGAGGTCCCGTCCTGTGTGACACAGACATGGAGAAGGCAGACGTAAATCCCTGGAAGGAGATCCAAGGTCTCCTATCCGGGGAAGGGCCCTGCAGATGTTCGTTTGATTTTTTTTTTTTTTTTCAGATTCTAAATATTTAGACATGAAGGTGGAATGTTTTGTCGAGTGGGAAGATCAGGCCAGTCATTTGCAGGCAGAGCTCTCTTCCCACGCAGGCACAGGCTCCCCAGTGTGTCTTCAGGCAGAAAAGGCCCAGCCGCAGCCCTTGTCGTGGGTCATGGCGGCAAAGGTCTCCCTGACTTAGGCTTGGCGGTTCATTTGGCTTGGCAGTATGTTTTCCCTACAGGAATAAAGCCATGGCCCGCCCTTCCAGATGCAGGAAACAAAGGATGGGCCGGCGAACTCAGGGCAGATCTGGGAGTGTGTGCAGCTGCAGCAGCTCCTTGCTGCCACCCATGAGGTCGCCTGGGTGGCCACACTCGAGCAGCATGGCTCCTAAGAGTCGTTTGTTGAGCATTTGTCAGATGACCTGGGGCAGAATGACCCAGCATGTGGCTGAGGAGGAAAACTGGCCGTTAGGCCGTCCCTCTGCCACCATCTCTGGTTACGGAGGACAGGGCAAGAGAAGGGGCCAGAGATGCTAGGCAGGAGACACAGGAGGCCAGATGGACCCTGCTTGGAATTTCTGAGCTCTGGATTGTGGTTTGTCTTTGGCTTTTCTGGTAAAGAGCATAGAGGAAATTGAGCCAACAGAGAGGTCTTATGGAAGAAAACAGCTTTCAGAGTCATTCAGATCTCGGTTCTGGTCCTGGCCGAGTAGCTTCCCAGCTATGTGACCTGGACAAACCACCTCACTTCTCTAAGACTGAGTTGATGATGTCTTCTTTGAAAGCTCATACCATTTCAACACATGGCTTGTACTCAATAAAGATAGCTGTTACTGCTGCTGCCATGGACCTTCTAGAATGTATACACTTTTAGACCAAATGTTTTCCTACACTGGGCAACCCTAGCCTTCCCTGGCTTGGCAGCAGGTTGGGTCCTGGCCTCCAACCCAGCCTTGTGCCCACAGCACAACTTGGCAACCAGCAGGACTCCAAGGGCCAGAGGGGCTTGGGAACGGAGCTCTGTTTTGACAAGCCAGCAGAGCTGCCCTCCCACCGGGCACTGCTCTAGGCATTTTCTGTACATTAGTTCCCTTCATGGGATGCAGAGGTAAGGAGATCAAGTCCAAGACAGGCCAAGGGCCTTTTCCTTTTGGGCTCCAGCACAGGGGCCTTGGGACCTGAACCAGAAGCAGCCACAGAGCTCTTGAGTGGCACTGACTTCTTCCAAGCCCTCCCTCCTGACTGTCCTCACTTGAAGATGCCATGTGCCAGTGAGAGACACAGTTTCCCCTTTGAGGACAACGGCCACCCGTTACCAAGAGCTTTCCAGTGTCTCCCCCATCTCAAGCCATGGGCAAGGAGGGGAGGGTCTTGTTGGGGGACAGGCGGCAGGCTGGGCTCTGACTGCAGACTTAAGTTGGAACTACCTTGTGGAACATCTGTGGCCACAGCACATAAAAGTGTTTTCCTTCTGGCAGCCACTTTTATAAGGATGTAATAATATATGCATTACAAAAATAGTTCTATTTCTGGTAGGTCAGCATTGCCAGCAAGCTGAGCCTGGCCAGGTGTGGAGGGGAGTCAGCGGGGGTGGGAAAGGGGGCTGTGGAAAAATGTTGGTGTGTGCCAGGATCTGTCCCCCACCCCAGGCTTGCGCCCTTCCCTCCCCCTGGTGGTCCTGCTGGGCCTTTTATTGGGGCTCAAGTTTCCCCACCCTGGCTGAGGGTCCCCCTTGTGTGCTCCTGGGGAGTCCATATGCTCCCCCACCTCTTCTGGAGTGTCCAGTGGCATCAGCCTTTCTGCTTATTGGAAGGTGGCTCTGAATCCTGAAGGACAAAAATAGATAAGAACCAGAAGACTGAGTCACTGGCATGACTTTACATACCCTCATAATGAGCCCTTTGCCCTCTGTGCTGGCCTTTCCTTCTGCCGGTGGTGCTCATTTAAAATGGGCCCTCGGTGAGGTCAAAGCCCTCATCTCTTCCCAGGGGTAAAGGGAAGAGCAAGAATCTGCCCTGTTTGTGGAGCTGGAGAAGGAGAGAATCTAATTTGCTGGAAGGGTATAATTCACTTGGGTCAGACACCCCATGCCCTCAGCCCTCTCTGTGCCCAGCAGAATGGCTCTGAGCAACCCTGAGTCTGGGCCTGGTAACCATTTCCATGTAAAGAGAGAGAGTTCACAGTCACTGTGGGTCAGCATCCAAAAATTCCTCCTAAACACGGGTAAATGAAGGGCCCTCCTCCCTCCCTGCTGTGCCCCCAACTCCTGTTTGGCATATACACCAACCAGTGGTCTTGGCTACAGGCTTTTGCTAGGGGAAGGTGATAGTCCAGCAAATAGCAGTTGTGCTTGGGGGAGGCTGAATTGTTTCTGGCATGGAGCGGGTGGCTGTCATTATCATGTGTATGGGCACTCTCGCTGCAGTTCTGTGTGGACCCTTTGCAGCCTCAGGTTGAGACTCCCCGTGATCCCTGCCTAAGAGTGCGCAGGGCAGTCCAGGGCCCGTGGGTGGGGGTGGGGTCATTCTAGCATTCCTCACCCTCTTCTGTCTGACCAGCCCTTGGTCCTGCCACAACCACGTGTTGGTTTTTTTGAGGCAGGGTTTTGCTGTGTAGTCCAGGCTAGCCTCAAACTCATGATCCTCCTGCCTTAGCCTCCCAGTGCCAGAACCAGATGTGTTAGCTTTGCAGACATCGAGTTGCATAACGTTAGAAGGGCCTTTTGAGGCCATAGTTTGCAGCCTGGAGTTTTAAACTAAATCTCCATGTTACAGCTTACCAACAGCCACCCATCCCCCCTCAGACACCTGAGAGATTGGAGCTTACTGCTCTATAAGCAGATGTTTATTAAGGACAAATCTGTTAACATCGTACAGCCCAACTGTCATCCATGCTTTTCCCCCCTCGGTCACCTTATGTGCAGTCTGTAGTGAGGAAGATTGGTCTGTTCCCACTTCAGAGCTCTGCAGGCTCCTGAGTCCCCTCCCACACACCCAGGCTTAGATGTCTGTCTTGGTTACTTTTCTCACGTTGCTGAGACAAAATACCCAACGCCAAAAATGAAGGAAGGAAAGGTTTATTTAGCTTACAGTTTGTGGAGGTTTCAGTCCATACTTGGCTGGTTCTGAGGCAGAGTGGCACATGGCAGAGGGCAAACAGTTCATGGCAGCAGCACACAGCAAAAACAACCAGAGCAAAATGGAAGAACGGCCACAAGCAGCCTCCTTCCTTCCCCTACATTGTAAACTGCTTACCCGCACCCAGGGGGCGTGTATCTCTCACATAACCTTCATGCCCTCCACTTCCACAGGCTCCGGATGTATACAAAGTAAGCACCCTGGCTTCCTGCTGAATCACTCAGCCAAAGGTCTGGACTCCCCAAGTTGACACAATGTATCAACCATAACAATGTCCCCATTTCTTTCCTCTGCATTCTGTGGTCAGGATGTTCAAACCTTTTAGGCGGAAACAACTCTGCCTTGGCCATGGCTCTTTTTAAATCCAGTATTCTTGCTGGGTGTAGTGGCATACACCTGTAATCCCAGCACCTGGGAGGCTGAAGCAGGGGGATTGGTGTCTTTGTTACTTTTCTCTCGTTGCTGAGACAAAATACCCAATGCCGAAAATGAAGGAAGGAAAGGTTTATTTAGCTTATAGTTTGTGGAGGTTTTAGTCTATAGTTGGCTAGTTTCACTGGGGCAGAGTGGCACATAGCAAAGGGCAAACTGTTCAGGGCAGCAGAGCACAGCAAAAACCAAGCAAAAGGGAGGAATGGCTGCAAGCAGCCTCCTCTCTTCCCTTACGTTGTAAACAACCTACCCCCACCCAGGGGTCGTGAACCTTTCACACAATCTCTGTGCCCTCCTCTTCCACAGGCTCAGGATGTTTACAAAGTAAGCGCCCCAGCTTCCTTCTGAGTCACTCAGCTAAACCTCTAGAGTCCCCAAGTTGACACAATGTATCAACCATAACAATTGGCAAGAGTTAAAGGCCAGCCAGGGCTACATGGCAAGACCCTGTCTCAAAAAAAAAGGGAGGGAAGGAAGGAGGGAGGGAGAGAAGAAGGAACGATGGATGAATTACAGTGTCTTAAATTAAACCCAGCCTTGGCTGGGGATATAGCTTCAGTGGCACAGCACCTACCAGACAAGCCTGAGGTCCTGAGTTTGATTCCCAGTACCCCAAAAAATTAAAAATAAATAAACCAAACCTTGCCAGTGTGTACAAGAACAGAGCAGGGCCACCATTGCCTTCTGACGCAAATCATAGACTTGTAAGTACCAGCCTTCATTTGTAATGAGGGTAGGAATGTCAGCCTGACCTACACACCCGTCACTTTCCACTTTATGCTCTGAAGTTGCAGGAAAGCTTTGTAGTGGTCACATCCATGTGCAATATTTTTTCCCTGTTTTCAGTAAGGAGGACTGAACCCAGGGGCGCTCTGCCACTGGGCTACATCCCCAGACCTTTTTACATTTTATTTGAAAACATGGTCTCCCTGGGCTGCCACAGCTGGTCTCAAACTTGCAATCATCCTGCCTCAGCCTCAGCCTCAGCCTCCTGAGCAGCTGTGCTCCACCAGATCTGACTACATTCTTTGTTTTATTTTGATACCAGCAGTCAAACTCACAACCTTGACCACATTCTTGACAAGGGTGAAGCCACCTAAAACTCACAAACCTCTGGTTACCGGAGCTCTTTTTTTTCTTTTTTTTTTTTTTTGCGGTACTGGGGATCGAACTCAGGACCCTGCGCTTGCTAGGCAAGCGCTTATTCCACTGAGCTATATCCCCAGCCCCTTACCGGAGCTCTTTGCAAGTCAGCTGTACCCGTGTTATACCTAGTAAAGTTAATGTTGGAACTTACCCAGTTTGCACACTGAAGTAGGAAGAGCACAGGGTGGAAATCTCTGCAGTACTGTGCAGTAGCATCTGAAAGGCTCTATCTGGGCAGATAGGTTGCCCTGGCAGGTAGAGACACCTGCTGTGTGCCTCTGAGGCCACTTAGGGACGCAAGTCCTTTCGGCCCAACTTCCCCTTCAAGGTAGGGTGTAAGCCTGGTCCTTGGAGAGCCCGCACCAACATCTGTGATCTCTGACTATAAAGCATCCCGACAGATGGTGTTTAATGTTTCCATCAAAAATGCGTGCACCTGCCATCCCAGCTACTAGGAGGCTGAGGCTGGAGAATCACAAGTTCAAGCCCAGCATGGGCAATTCAGTGATACAGTGAGACATTTTCTCCAAATTTTTAAAGGGCTGGGTATGTAGCTCAGTGCAAAGGCGCTGGGTTTTTAATCCCTGGTAGTCCAGGGGGGAGGGGAATTACTGTCTAGATTAGTTTTCAGTTAGCACGTAACTTCCAGACTATATCTTCCCTCTTGCAGAAAAAGCAAGCCAACACTGCCTCTCGTGTCCTTGCGCTGCCAAGGTGTGCTGTCATTTTCAAGGTCATGTTGTTGACCCCAGAAGCCTGGTCATTTGAAGTGATTGGGTTGTTTTCACATGGGTATGACAGTCCATTGTTAACCCCATGCTGTACTAAATGTGTTCGTGCCTTCCAGGCGTACCATCTTCTAAAATGTAAAACTGGGATTGTTTATGGTGAGGGACATCGCCTTCAGATTCAGACCTCTGCCTTTAACAAAAACTTACGTGGTCTATGCAGTGTACGTGCCATTATACATGTCTAGAGATGTCTAGACATGAAGCAGTCCAGATAGTGTCACAAATTTCTTGGGTTACATCCCATTAAAGGTCAACAAGTTAGGTGAAAGTTTCTTATGTATTAGGTAGAGGTGACTACTTTATAGAGCTGTATACTGTGTCAGTATAGGAATTGAAGTACGTCACAGAAATGTCATCATGATTGTCATGCTGCAGTGTTATGTATGGTTTTGATTTAATTTTCTTTGTAAAATTTTTTTAAAAAATGACTTTGGGCCAGGCCTGGTGGTGCACACCTGCAGTCCCACACTCAGCAGGAGGATCGCCACCACCAGTGCAGGGCCAGCCCAAGCCACAGAGTGAATTCACAGCTCTGAACTCTACACAGTGAGGCTCTGTTTCAAAAAATCAGTCAGTCAGAAAATGACTTGGTTCCTTCTGCTGTCTGCTCATCCACTGGGCAACTTCTCTTCCTTCCTTGTCTGAAAATCCTCCCTGATAAAAACAAGCAGAAGCAGAAGGAAGCACAGAGCCTCTGACCCCTGAACACCATCTCTCACCTGTGCCGGTGCTCCTGCTGGTACTGAAGGCTGTGAGCCCGCCTTTGCTCTCCTATTCCTGCCTGAGGTCATCTCGAGCGCTGGCCTCTGGCCATTCTGATACTGTTCTCTCCGTTTCTTTTTCTTTTTTTTGTTTTGTTTTTGAGGCAGGGCCTCACAGCAGCGATGCACCACACCTGGCTCTCCCTGTTTCTTGTGACAGATTCCATATTTTTATTTCAGCAGTTAGCCCTTACAGTCAGTTTAGGATGTTGAACACTTACATAACCCGTATTCCGCTAGGCGCCCTGAGAGACATAACATAGACAGATCGTGTCCCCAAAAAGCTATTTTCGGTTGGGTGTGGCGGCACATGCCCATAATTCCAGCACTCTGGGAGGCCGAGGTAGAAGGATGCAAATTTGAGCCCTGCCTGAGTAAGTTAACATGCCCATTTCTCAGAATTTTAAAAGGGCTCAGTATGCAGCACAGTAGTAAAGCACGGCCCTGGGTTCATTTCCCAGTACAACCCCCAGAAAAGGTTGTAATCTTGTCAGAGAAGTAACGGGGGGAAAGTCCACTGCCCGTGCTCAGGTGCTCCGGTCAGGCATGGCCTGGCAGTTCCTTCTCCAGTTGCTTTCCTTTTGGGACCCAGTGTACTGATTATGGGGGTGGAGCTTACTGCCTGGCCCAGGAGGAAGGTCCTGGAGACTGAGGTGCTGGCTCCCCACTTCTGCCCCGATGCCCAGCCTCCAGGTTGGAGAGGGCATGAGCTCCGAAGGAGGAGCAGGTTTCACCCAGATTTTGCCATGGCTTCCTGTGTGTAAGTTGCCACCTCCCCGTGGCCTTGAGGACTGCTGTCACCCAGTGTTGTCAGGCCTCCTGGCAAGGTCTTCTTTGGCCAGCAGCCCACCTGAGTGTGACATTGTCACACTTGGGCGGCCTCACCTGGGACCCCAGCACCTGCCTGGGCAGGTAGCCTGGGCCCACACCTGCTAGCAGTGGTGCTAAGGCAGAGCAGGCAAGCGAGTTCTCTTCAGTTGGCCCTGGGCGAGCCAGTGCCTGGCCAGAGTGGCAGTGCTGGTGTCCCTGTCCCTGCTGTGGCTGGTGGCAGGGAATGGGTTCTGTTCCTCCCATGGCTGCAGCAGAAAACTCCCCTGGGAATGAGCTCTCAGGGCTTCTATTGGCTGGGTTGTTCAGGGTCTGAAGTTGCATTCTTGTGCTGCAAAAGTGGCCTTGTAACACCTGCAGCTGGTTCTGCAGAGCCACCCGCGGGCACAGTGCTGGGCTCCTTCAGAGGCTACAGGCTTCGTTCTCTGGATACCTGCTTCCCCTCACTGGAGCAATGCCTTTTTGTCTTCCGCAGATGGAAAAAGATGAAACTGTGAGTGACTGCTCCCCACACATAGCCAACATCGGGCGCCTCGTGGAGGTGAGTGGCCTCCAGACCCCAGTTCTGTGGGGGCCTGTTCAGCTCCGCCTGCCTCGGCCTCTGAGCCTTTTGATTTGGCCACACACAAGGCCGCACTGCAGGCGCCGCTCCCCAGTGAGCTCCCAAGGGCTGTGCTCAGCCCTTGGCACTAGGACGCAATAAGTCCTGCCTCCCCTGGTCCACTGGGTGCGAACACGGACATGGGCTCGGGAAGGAAGCAGAGCCCTGGAACAGGGTGGCCTTGGAGCAGCTTCAGTGGAGGCTGCCTCGGCCCTGCCTGTCACCACGTTGTTTGGAAGTGGGAAAGCGCTCTCCAGTTTCACGGGATTGTTCACAGACTTGGTGGCCAGGCTGAGGGGTGGAGATGTGGTTTAGACCAGCTCCCAGTAATGGTCAGAGTTGGCCGCCAGTCCCTAGGTGTTGGCTTCCTCCACGCCTAAGGACGGGAAAGGCTCAGAGCCCAAAGGGGATGGGGAGCCTTGGCTGCCAGGAGCTCACTCCCAGAGCCGTGCTGCAGCTGCGTGTCTCCCCCCTGTGGTCTCAGCGGGGACTGCAGGGTGAGAAACGGGCCGTTCCTCGCTGCTTTCCGCCCTGGCTGACCGCCCTCCCTTCCCAGGACATGGAAAATAAAATCAGAAGTACGCTGAATGAGATCTACTTTGGAAAGACAAAGGACATCGTCAATGGGCTGAGGTAATGTACCCAGAGTCAAACTTTGGAACCCAAACCACAGGTTTGACTGTTGGTTCTGCTAGTTAATAGCTATGTGGCCTTGGGCCTCAGTTTCCTCATTCATAAAATGGGCCAAAGTAGCCACCCTCTGGGATTGCCAGGTACATTCCTCCCTGCAGTGGGCTCTCCCCATACTCCTGGTTCCTGCCTCTTCTCACCTCAGCCTTTGCTGCCCTCGTCCCTGGAGTCTGCCGCTCCACTTCTCAGGCCATACAGAGCATCTGCCCGGCTCTTTGGTGCTGGGGCCTGAGGGGCACCACTATCCCCAGGACACCAGAGAGAATGCCCGCTGCTAGGGCCTGACCATCTCTGACCAGCCCAGGCTCCCAGGCAGCACAGTGTGGCCTACAGACAGCCCCTGCAGCCTGCCACCTGCTGCAGAGCATAGGCAGCTCTGTGCCCTATGGCTGTGGCCAGGGTCCTGAGTTGTCCCTCCCACCCACCTCGGGCCCTGGGTTCTGCAGTGTCAGCTGAGCAGAAAGCTGAGGGTCTCTAGGGCTTTGAGGTCTGCCGGCATCTCAGCAGGAGGTAGCTACGGGATAAGTCCTGGTCTCGGAGTCCAGAAGTGTGGATCTCCTCCTAGCGGTCACCTGAACCTCAAGGAGATGTTCCACATGCTCCTCAGCGCCCCTGGTCCTGGGGGGGGGGGTGGCACAAGGTTAGGTGGATTGATGATGCCTGTGAAGGATTCTTTGGCCCAGGTCCACCATGAGCCCAGAGGCCCTGCTGTGCCCTCGCGCCAGCGCTAGAGCCCATTCCATGCCCACATCTGGCCGGGCCAGAGGAGAGGAGCATGGGACAGCTGCCCCAGCCTGTGTATTTGTCCAGGAGACAGAAGTGAGCTATCTTATGTACAATTTTGTAAAGAAGAGTCATCCTCTGTGGGCCTGTGGGGTGATGGGTACGAGCCTCTGAAACCCGGCACCACTGCCAGCCCTGACCTGCACTGCAGGGGGCCCTGCACTGGAGGGGGCTGCAGTTGCCATGGTGCTCCCCTCTGCCTCACATGACCTTCCTGTCCCTGGCGGCCGCCAGCCCCATGTTCTCACTGCTGTTGCTCCCTCCCTCTGGCTTCACCCTCTCTGAACACTCTCTTAGATCTCTTGACGCTATCCCCGACAACCACAAGTTTAAGCAGTTGCAGAGGGAGCTCTCTCAAGTGCTGACCCAGCGCCAGGTCTACATCCAGCCTGATAACTAAGCCGGTCCAGGTACCCTGCCCGAGAGGCTTGAGATGCCCACTAAACAGGACTCACCAACCCGCCGAGACCCCGCAGGTCCGGCTGCTGCGTGGCCATTTAAACCACCACTAACCCTGTGTCTGCTCCTGGCTGGTGAGCAGCCCAACGTGCAGCCTCCGCCCCGCCTAATGCAGACATGTGTCACGTGTGTGGTGTGTGTGCTTTGCACTCTGGGCAGAGGCCAGGCCTGGTTTGGGCTTTTGCTCCAGAAGAAGCCCAGTCCTCCCAGCAGAGGCCGCCAGTGTGTACCTGTCAGCTGCCTGTGAAGCAGGGGCTGGGCCCTGCCCTCTGCCCTCTGCCCTCTGCCCACCCCCCACCCCCTTCCTCGGGCCGCCTCTGGGTCTGGGGAACACGCAGCCAGCTCTTCCCATCTTCAGGGATCCTAGATGCCCAGGAAACTCTGCCCTGATGCACCAGGGGCCAGCTGGCCGGGGAAGCTGGTCTCCCCCTGAGCCTAGGGACTGGGATTAGTATGAGGCTGTGGTCCCTCCGCCAGCCTGTTGCACTTCCAGACTGGCTGCTGTGGGAGCTGCCCAGGCCCCAGTGTGGCCATCACCTCATGAGCTGCAGTGAGCATTTCTCCACTGCCAGCTCTGCTCAAGGAAAGGAAAACAGTCGTGCTTACTGACCGTAGCCAAGAACCGCGACTTGAGCTTTGGACAAGTGCAGATGTTCCAAGGCAGTCAGCACCCTTGGAGTGGGGGGAAGCGGCACAAGCGCCTGCCTGGCAAGTGCAAGGTCCCAAGTTCGATTCCCAGTACAAAAAAGAAATGTAAAGAAAAACAAGGCGTTTGGAAACCTGGCGGGTCCACCCAACCCAGAAGAGGCTCCGGGGCTGGGGTCAGATGTGCGTGTGGCCAGGCGGAGCTGTGCTCCTGAGGCTGCGGCCTCCGCAGCAGCCTGGTGAGTGTGTGTTGGCCCCAGGTCCAAGGCGGCCATTGGCGCGAGCTGCAGAACAAGGCTCAGGCTTCCCATCTTGTGGCGAAAACCCCTTTGCAGGCGCACTGTGACGGCACCATTCCCCAGCACCCACTGGAGGCATAGGGTCCCTGGTGGGCGGTGGTGGGGAGCCTGCATGCTGGGAGTGTCTGGCACCTCCTGGTGTCCTAGCAAGACTTTCTTGCCCTGAGCGAGACTTTCCTGAGCTCCGCCTGTGAGTGGAGTCTCTGCTCCTTTGGCCTGCAGCTGGCCAAGTCTGGCGTCCACATCTCTAGCCTGATGTGGACTGGGGAACAGTCACCTTTTAGGGCTCAGGTCCAGACTTCTCAGTTTCTCCTTCCCAGAAGAACTGGCCCTGCCAGGCTGGGAGCCGCTCCACTACTGCTCATGGCCTTCGAGTGGTGGTGTCGGCCACGCACTGGGAGCCCAGTGGGTCAGCTGAGATTTGGAACCGTGAACCCCAGAGCTGATCGGATTTTGCTTTCACTGCTTCAGAACGGCAGCAGCCAGGGCAGATGTGCGATTCGGCGGCATTGACCACAACGGCAGCATTTCTGTGGGGATTTTATTGTTCGTATACAGATTGTTTGCCAGTTTCGTCTGTGCCACCTCTTACTATTCTGATTTTTCTCTAATTCAGCAACCAGACCTTCAAGTTGGGATGCCGTTGCCTCTTCCAGGCCTGCTTCCTTTCCTGGTTCAGCCCTTGGGGTTTTCTAACATTCCCTTCCCACTCATTTTCCGAACTCAAGAGCTCTGAGCAGCTTGCCCTCCCTCTTCCCCCTTATCCCTTGGGGGCTGGCCAGGGGCGTCTGTTTCTTGAAGGGTGTTTCCAGGATTGGACAGCAGGGGTGCAGATGCTCACCTTGTCCCTGTGCTGCCTTCCAGAATCCTGGCTGAGGGAGTCCCTGAGTCTGGGCCAAGTTTACAGCCCCTAGTGCCTCAGGACAGAAGCTCAGAAGCACCTGCCCTTCCTGTGCTCCCTTGCCCGTGATCCCCAGCGCTCAGACACGCAGAGACTGTTCTTAACTGCTCCTGGGGTGGGGCTCTGCTGCACCCCCTAGGAGCCAGCCGCCTCTCTCCCCGGCCGGCCGGCGAAGCTTGGGGCAGCTGGTCTGCAGCCAAGGGTCGGGAGAGCACTGTGCTGGGAAGCCCAGAGAGCACCTTTTGGTTTCCATGGCAGTGAGTGCTGGCACGCAAAGCCCTAAATTCCAGTTGCTGGAACCAGGTCACCCACAACCTAGGGCAGAGCTAACGCCCATGGGTGGGCCGTGCCTCATCAGGGGCCCAGCCAGCTGCTGAGGGTGCGGGTCTGGTGCAGGCCCAGAGCCTTGGCCCCCAGCACTCAGTCCCGCCTCTCCTCCTGTCCCGTCTACTCAGAATTCCTCCTCTCCTCCCTCACAGGTCTGTGCAGACTTTCGCAGACAAATCAAAGCAAGAAGCTCTTAAGAACGACCTGGTGGAGGCTTTGAAGAGAAAGCAGCAGTGTTGAGCCCCTGCTTCGCGCTAGCGGCCACGCCATGCCTGCAATAGGTCCTTTCTTAGAAAACTCATTCTCTGCTCCCTGTTCCCGTCACTCCCTCCCCGACAGGTCACATAACAACTCGCATCACCGACCTGCCGCACAGCGCCATCTCTCCCTGAGAATAAAGCCCGATAACCACCCTGTCTGGCTCTGAGGCCTGCTTCCCACCACGTTTTGCTATCGAAACTCGGTATTTCCATAGAAACTGTGTTTTTTGTTCACCTGGGCCCCGTCTCCCCCCCCTTTCCATTTATAGGCATAAAATACACTGTCGTCCTTCCCACCTTTTGTTACATTGGTGTAAAAAATGTAAAACAAAAAAATTTTATGAAATAACTGTGGTGTGTGAAAGATAGAAGAAAAACTGATTCCATGTGTGTTTGGGAGTTGCTTGGGGCTGGGGGTCGGGCCGGGACGGGGCAGTTGTGGAGGAGGGAGAGCCGGCCCTCAGCGACGCCCTGTCCTGCGCAGACCAGACCCGCCCGGCCCTGCGCAGCCGCAGCCCACAGGGAGGGGCGGCGACCTGCTCTTCTGGCCAGGTGCTTTTCTGTCAATTTTTATGGAATGCAAAAGGAGTTTTTTGTTTTATTTTGTTTTTTTGTAAAGCTTAAAAAAAAATAAATCTACATCTTATACTTGAGCCTCCATACTTTAAAAAAATGAAAAGAACAAAAAAATAAAAAGAAACTGGGACACAGTGCTGGCCTTGTGTTCTCTCTCGCTGACCTCGCCTCTCAGTGCAAGGACTCAGCCCTATGAGGCGGGGCAGGGGGGGACTTCGGATTGGGGAGCTGGGAGGGGCAGGTGTTACACCGGCGTGCGTGCGTGCGAGGGCACTTGGTGTGCACCAGGTGAAAGGAAGGTCCCTGTCCCTCCTTGCCCTCTGCCCTCCTGTTTCGTTTTTTTCATTCCCTAAGGGGTGCACCATGCCCAGGAGCGCTGCAGTACCCAGTGGGTGTGCGGGGTGGACGGAGCACACTCTGGTCTCCCAGCTCCTAAGGTCCACGTTACCGTCCTCCAGCAAACAGATGCTACACTTGGCCAAAGTGTAACCTCAGGATCACAGCAAGGACAGAGGAGCTCTCGCCCCCCGCTGGGTGCTGCAGCGTCCAGCCATGGGCCCCTCACTCCACAGCGGAAACCGGAAGAAAGGTACCAGGGCTCCAAGGTGCCACAGAGCAGGGTTTTCTGTCCTGAAGCAGGTCTCAGTACCTGCCACACCCTGCCCAGCTGTGCCATCTGCCTGCCTGGACTTGCCTACTACAGATAAGCTGGGACGCAGTTCCCCCTGGCGCTGGTGTGAGGGCCACAGCTCCTGGTGATCTGAAGCAACACATCTTGGAACGTGGAATAACGTGGGACAGAGATGAAGGCGGCTCCTCGTAGAGCACTTGCCTAGTGTGGTCTGTCTTAGCGCTATGAAACGCAAACAGAACAAGAGAAACCTCCCACTCAACAGTTCTTTCAGTACCCAGGGGATTGAGCTGCTCCTGCTACAAACTAAAAATAAAAATATATATTTTAAAAAGTAACCCAGATGATGGCTCACAAAAGTACTGGTGGGAAAGATGATTAGAAACGCTGGGGAGAGGTGGGCCTGGCCTCTGCTGCTGCGTGGGCAGGGAGTGAGTCAAACGCATTGAGCCGTATCCTCCCAGGGCCCTGGGAGGGACGCAGCAGCCTCACAGACTTGAATTAGCACAGCGCTTGGCACACCCGAGGCACAGAATGAATGTGTTCTTGTGTATACAGTATGCTCTCCTGTGGCCAGAAAAAACCTGAAACCCCCAAATCATGACCCACGACGGGCCTGATCTTGCTCTGCTGTCATGGGCCATCACTGCTGGTTTTCTGATGCTGACTCAAGCCCGTGAGATGGGGACAATAGGCCCTGACGTGGGGCTGCTTAGAGGAGCAGCAGGGCTGGGGATGTAACTCAGTGGTAGAGCACTTGCCCAGCATGCACAAGGCCCTGAGTTCAATCCCCTGTACCACCCAAAAGGTGGGGCAGCAAGGAGCCTCTGTCAGGTCCTGGCTCCTCCTGTCCCTGCTCCTTTGTGGAGGCTGGCAGGACCCCTGGCACATCCTCAGGAGGGAGGGCCAGCCAAGGAAAGGGCCGCAGCTGGGGTGGGAAACGGCAATAGCCCCCTGGCTCTGTGGGCTGCAGGTGACAGCCTGCTGGGGTTTGGCAGTGGCAGGGCATGTCCCCCACCCCATGGGCTCCCTAGGTGCCGCCTGGAGGTGCCTCTGATGTCAATAAACAACAGGAGGCACTCGTGGGCACAGAGCAGGGCAGGAGCCCTGGGCCAGGAGCCTGCCTTTCGGTCTGAGCTTGTGCAGACCTGTCTGGCACACTGGGGCTGTCCATGCACTGTCCCCAGATGGGGGGCTCAGGTGGGTCATCAGGGGCCCTCATCTGTCCACTGCCAAGTCACCTTCGGTAGCTTGGCAGGGAGGTTCTTCTGGACCCCTCGGTTTCTTGTCCTCAACACCTTCATGGTCATTCAGCTCATTCCCTAAGCAGCTGGTCACCGAGAGTACAGGCCCTGCCACTGCAGGGTGGCCTGGCCTCGGGGACACTGGGGACATGGATGTGATGCCCCGAGGGGTGCCGCCAGACCAATACAGATGGCCTCTCCTGAGAGGCCCTGCTCCCTGGCAAAGCTGCTTTATCCTACCGCTGCCTGGAGTAGCCTTGGGTCCAGACCCACTGTCTCCCGTTTCCCTTCCCTTCTGTGATCAGCTTGCAGCTGTCACTGCTTCCTGAGTTGCTTGCTTAATGAGTGGCACCCTGGGTGCCCACCGGTAACCAATGAGCCCTAAAGAGACCAAGGGACAGCCATTGCAGTACATTGAGCTCCATAGAGACAGCGCCGGGGCAAGTGAGAACCGGATGGGCACTGGGCGACTCTGTGCCTCGCTGAGGAAAACAAGTAAACATGGGCAAAGGAGATCCTAAGAAGCCGAGAGGCAAAATGTCATCATATGCATTCTTTGTGCAAACTTGCCGAGAGGAGCCCAAGAAGAAGCACCCAGATGCTTCCGTTAACTTCTCAGAGTTTTCTAAGAAGTGCTCAGAGAGGTGGAAGACTATGTCTGCTAAAGAGAGGAAAATTTGAAGACATGGCAAAGGCGGACAAGGCTCATTCTGAAAGAGAAATGAAAACTTACATTCCTAAAGGAGAGACAAAAAAGAAGTTCAAGGACCCCAATGCGCCCAAGAGGCCTCCTTCGGCATTCTTCTTCTGTTCTGAGTATCGCCCAAAAATCAAAGGAGAACATCCTGGCCTCTCCATTGGTGACGTCGCAAAGAAGCTGGGAGAAATGTGGAATAACACTGCAGCAGATGAGAAGCAGCCACACGAGAAGGAGGCTGCCAAGCTGAAGGAGAAGTACGAGAAGGATATCGCTGCCTACCGAGCTAAAGGAAAACCGGATGCAGCGAAAAAGGGGGTTGTCAAGGCTGAGAAAAGCAAGAAGAAGAAGGAAGAGGAAGATGAGGAGGAGGAAGAGGAAGATGAGGATGATGACTAAGTTGGTTGTAGCGCAGTTTTTTTCTTCTCTATAAAGCATTTAACCCCCCCCCCCCGTACACAACTCACTCCTTTTGAAGAAAACAATTGAAATGTAAGGCTGTGTAACATTTGTTTTTAAACTGTACACTGTCTTTTTTTTGTATAGTTAACACACTACCGAATGTGTCTTTAGATAGCCCTGTCCTGGTGGTATTTTCAATAGCCACTAACCTTGCCTGGTACAGTATGGGGGTTGTAAATTGGCATGGAAATTTAAAGCAGGTTCTTGTTGGTGCACAGCACAAATTAGTTACATATGGGGACGGTAGTTTTTCATCTTCAGTTGT